>UXGD01004675.1:0-16423 GCA_900474315.1 Torymus auratus | reverse complement strand
AGGTGTGCCTTCAAAAAAAATTTTTAACATTTTGAACTGGAGATAAGTGCTACTTTTTTTGAGATTTCCTCATATATCATATAGTGTTTATTTGTAAAAAAAAATTATTGGGACGGGAGAATATCGATTGAGAGTAAATATAGGCAGTTGTTTTTGATGCGTGAAACTAAATTGTTTTGGACGATAGGTACGACAGAAAGGACGCGAAGGCAATAAAGCTAATTGAGATTCAGCTGATGTGCGCGATGAGCCCGCCGATAAGCGGCGGCAAAGATGTCACGCCACGATTCAAACGGCACTTTTTCGTTACCACCGTGTCGGAGTTCCAAGACGACGTGATGATTGCCATTTTCAGTAAAATAATACTTTGGCACCTTGATACTAGGTAATTGAAGCGAAATTTCTATTAAAATGATAAATAATGCTAACATTATATTAATGCTTATCGCAGAGGATTTAGCAAAGAATTCGACCCATGTATCGACCAGATAGTATTGGCGACTCTCGATGTGTACAAAAAGAGCCTTGAATTCCTGCTCCCAACGCCAGCGAAATCCCATTATCTCTTCAACCTTCGCGACTTTTCAAGAGTCATTCAGGTTGCCTATTATTCGCATTATAAAATATATAGATAATGGAAATACGCGTGTAATAATGAGAGACTATATTTATAGGGCGTTCTTTTGTCGGTACCGGAGACAATGCCGACACTCGAGAGTATGAAGAAGCTGTGGGTCCACGAGGTGCTTCGGGTATTCGGTGATCGATTGGTCGAGCAAGCTGACATTAATTGGCTCGTGCAGCAGATACGACTGACGCTCGCGGAAAAAATGGAGATTGATCTTGACGAGATGTTCGTCGAGCTGAAAACTACCAAGACGATACCGGTAAGTGTGTATAATTTTTATAATAGTATGTATAAGTACTTTATTGTCATTAATTTTGTTAATTTAATTCAACGAAATTTTGAAAAAAAAAAAAAATAGAATTATTACGCGAAACTGTTTAATATTACTTATTTATGTATACTTTATATAACACCTTTGTTATTTATAAAATTTTGCTATATAAAAACATAAATTTTATTAATTTAGTATATTTAGTAGTAATAAGGATACTTATACATTTCATTATAAAATTTTGAAACTTAATTTTTTCTATATTTTTTCATATTGTATATATTTTGCATGATGTGCTGTCTGTAACTATGATGGCAATATACGAAAAATCATTTCTTCCCAATAAACTTCCGTTTTTTTATTTTTCAATAAAATGTGATACACGCGCAAAATAATGCAAAAAGTGCCTCTATTAGCGAAAACATTCCTTCCACTCGCTGCATATATAGGGTCAATGCCCCAGTGAATGGCCAGTTAAGGATTTTCCGATTATAAATAGATATTTTTAATATTTAGACATTAATTAAATAAAAATAAACGGTAAATATTGATTGCACAATAGATGAACTTTCTAATAAATGTCAATTATTTTTGCAAAAATGTGTAAATAAATGTAAAATTAATTAAAAAACATAAAATATGCAAAAACTCCAGTGTATGACTACGCCGTTATTTATCCAATTTAAGGGATAATATTTTATTTTGAACATGAAATTCTACAAGACCTGCCGAAAATCTGAAAGTTTATGCAATTTAAAATACGAAAAAAAATCGTTTTTATCGTTTTAAACTCAGTGGACACATACTGTTGACTGGTCATTCACTGGTGCATTGACCCTAGTTTAAAAAATAGTCATTATATGCCTCGTATAGTAATAAAAATGTTAAATTTTTCTCGAAACTGCGCAGATCACCGACATCGAACTTCGCAAACTCGTCTACTGCGACTTCGCCGACCCGAAAGCCGACGTCCGCCTCTACCAGGAAGTGTCAGACCTCGAACTCTTACGCAGCATCGTCGAGAACTACTTATCCGAGTACAACTCTATGACGAAGAAACCGATGAACCTCGTTCTATTCCGTTTCGCTATAGAGCATCTCTCAAAAATCGCCCGCGTCATAAAACAGCCACGAAGTCATGCCTTACTGGTAGGCGTCGGAGGTTCAGGCCGACAGTCGCTCACGCGACTGGCATCGCATATCTGCGATTACGAGGTGCACCAGGTCGAGATAACTAAAACGTACTCGCAGTACGACTGGCACGAGGATCTGAAGAAGATATTGCTGAAGACCACGGCGACGGAGCTGCACTCGACCTTCCTGTTCACGGATATGCAGATCAAGGAAGAGAGCTTTTTGGAGGACATTAATAATATGCTCAATACGGGAGAGGTATTTTATTCATCCTGACTTACTTATATTTAAATTTTCGGCGTACAATATGAGAGGTAACTGAAAAAATTGTTTGTTGTATATAGGTGCCAAATCTCTTCAACAACGAGGAGAAGGCGGAAATTTGCGAGAAAATGCGTCAGCTAGACCGTCAACGTGAGAGGTCCATGCAGACGGATGGCAGTCCAGTTGCTCTATTCAATTTATTCGTACAGATAGCTCGCGAGCAATTACACATCGTGGTCGCCATGTCGCCTATCGGTGACGCATTTAGAATTCGAATAAGAAAGTTTCCGGCGTTCGTTAATTGCTGTACCATCGATTGGATGCAGGTGGCTTATTAACTCTAATGTTGTTTGTAATTATCGTAAATGTGTAAACGAAGAATACTTACTGTATTATTTTAGCCTTGGCCAGAAGATGCGCTGTCAGCTGTAGCCATGAAGTTCCTCGCTGAGGTCGAACTCACCAGTGACGAACGCAAAGCTGCCATTGAAATGTGCCAATATTTCCATGTGTCCACCCAAACGCTGAGTCTCGAATTTTTCGAACGTCTTGGAAGGCATACCTACGTTACGCCGACTTCTTATTTGGAATTGATTAGCACGTTCAAAGATTTGCTAGCGAAAAAGAGAAGGTAGAAGCTGTTGCTGGTAAATTAGATTTTAATGAAATAAATCTATGATAGTAACTATTTTTTTTGTCTGTAATTGGTCAGTGAAGTACTGTTAAGTAAGACACGATACGAAGGAGGACTGAGCCGGTTGGATGGTACTCAACGAGACGTAGAAGTTATGCAGGACACTTTGAAGCGTTTGCAACCCATGCTGGTAACCGCAACTCAGGATGTGCAGAAGATTTTGAGTCGCGTTGAAAAAGAGAGCGCAGATGTTGCGGAGGTCGAAAAAGTTGTCAAGATCGACGAGGAGGCTGCTATGGTTAGATTACTGTCTCTCAATTGGAAAATCAATTGAGTAGAATTTATTATTTTTTTAATGTATAATTTCAGGAAGTGGCTGCTAAAGCGGCTGAAATAAAGGCCGAATGCGACAGCAATCTTGCTGAGGCTATGCCTATTATGAGAGAGGCTCAAGCAGCGTTGGACACACTCACACCGGCGGATATTGCCGTTGTTAAAGCTATGAAGAATCCGCCTGCCGGTGTGAAACTCGTGATGGAGAGTGTTTGCATTTTGAAGGTAATATATATATTTTAATATACACATAATAGGATAATAAAAAAAATTTGATTCAATACTTTATCCATATTTCATAGGAAATGAAACCAGAGAGAATCCAACAACCAGATGGTAGAATGATCGAAGATTACTGGAAGGTCTCGTTGAAAGTCTTGAGCGACGTCAAGTTTATGGACAGTCTCTTGAATTTCGACAAGGACAATATACCTGATAAGGTTATTGACAAAATTCGCAAGGATTACTTGACCAACGTGAACTTTGATCCGGAAAAGATAAAAAGCGCGTCGACAGCTTGCGAAGGACTCTGCAAATGGGTATACGCTATGTCTGAATATGACAAAGTCGCCAGAATAATAGCGCCGAAGAAGAAGGCATTAGCAGAAGCTCAGGCCACTTATGACGAGGCTATGACTAAATTGAATATTAAGCGCGAGCAGTTGCGACAAGTCCAGGTATATGTTGAATCTTCTTTTTATTTACCATTTGTCAACTGACTTTGACTATTAACACTAAATATATGTATATTATCGTTAATTTTAGATGAAATTGGCTGCTTTAGAGGATGAACTAAAGTCGAGAAAAATAGATTATCAAAATATGATGGATAAAGTAACGGAATGCGAGCAAAAGTTAAAACGAGCTGAGGAGCTTATTGGCGGCTTGGGAGGTGAATATACACGTTGGTCTGAGAATGCTAAAGAATTAGGAGAGAGGTCCGTATATAACTACTTTAATCATAAGAAATTTAATTTTTCAAGTCGATTAATTTGATAATTATGATTTCAGGTATCATCGTCTAACGGGAGACATATTAATAGCATCTGGAGTAGTTGCATATTTAGGCGCATTCACAACTCCATATAGGATAAAGCAAGCCAAGAGTTGGGTCGAACTTTGCACAAGTTTGAACATTGTTTGCACGAAAGACTTCCAACTTCGGGACATTTTAGGGATTCCAGTGTTAATAAGATCTTGGATTATACATGGGTTACCGAATGATTCGTTCTCGATTGATAATGGGATAATCGTAAAGTAAGAAACCATCTACTTCATACTCTCAATATTGCAGAGATGCTTTATTTTCTTCTGAAACTATAAACATTTTTTCTTTCTATTCAGGAATTCAAGGCGTTGGCCTCTCATGATCGATCCTCAGAGCCAAGCTAATAAGTGGATTAAAAATATGGAAAAAAATAATAATCTCAGTATTATAAAATTAAGTCAGAACGATTATCCACGAGTGTTGGAGAATGCAATACAGTTTGGTCAGCCAGTCTTGCTCGAAAATATTGGCGAGGAACTCGATGCTATGTTGGAACCCATACTCTTGAAACAAACTTTCAAACAAGGAGGAGCTTTGTGCATTAAACTTGGAGACACTATCGTTGAGTACAGTCAAGATTTTAGGTATTTTCAGAATTTCAATAATAATTGTTTTCAAAAATCCTGAAACTTTGTCAACTATTTAATGATAAAGGATTTTTACAGAAATACATATAGTTGTAATCTAAAAAATATTATTGCAGATTTTACATAATGACAAAATTAAGGAATCCGCATTATTTGCCAGAAATTGTTGTCAAAGTAACGTTAATCAATTTCATGATAACGGCGAGTGGATTAGAAGATCAATTATTAGGAATCGTAGTCGCGAAAGAACGTCCAGATCTGGAGTCGGAAAAAAATTCATTGATTATCCAAGGAGCAACAAACAAAAGGTACTAAGCTTGAGTATTATATCCTTAATAGAAACTATATCAATCATTAATTTATTGTAACAATTCCCTCTGTGTTGCTAAATACTAACAGAATGCTAAAAGAAACAGAGGACAAAATCTTAGCATTACTATCAACATCTGAAGGGGACATTCTCGAAGACGAAGAAGCAATTTCGGTTTTAAGCTCGTCGAAAGTATTGAGTAACGAAATTCAAGTGAAGCAAGCGGCGGCCGAGGCAACTGAGAAAACTATCGATTTGACTAGGCTGCAATATTCGCCTATCGCTGTATACAGTACCGTCCTCTTCTTCACTACAAGTAAGAAACTACATCAACTACCCGTCCTAAAAATAGAAAGGACAATCCCAACGTCATATAGCAATTTTTTCTGTAAAGAAAAACGTATGAAACCCATTCCATTAGAAAGTACTAAAAAACATGAAAAAATGAACAAAGTAGTCTTTTATGATCGACGGGAACTCCAAGAAAAGTTAAGTTGAAAATTTCACCCTCAAAAACGCAGTCACAAAACAACATAAATATAAAACTAGTTGGCCGTACTTTATTCAATATTCTAAAGTACCTATAGGTAGAACTTGTAAAATCCATGATAATGCAAGTGGTTCTGAACCGGTGCCACACATTTTTGATAAACTATGTTACATTTTTTACAACAATTATATTGAACTTTCCACAATTTTCAAAATAAAAATCTGAAAAAACAAGTTCCCGGTAGTTTTTAGTAGATATAATACATGAATTGATAGAGTAATATAAAAGCTTTATGCCTGTACAAAATTTTTTGCCATGTACTAAACGATTTTACGATAAAAATCGTTTTAAAATAATGATTGAAGTACTGCCAACTAGTTTTATTTTTAAATTATATTATGACTTTACGTTTTTGGGGGTGAAATTTTCAACTTAACTTTTCTTGGGGTTCCCAAAATCTTAAAAGACTACTTTCTTTTTCATTTTTCATGTTTTTTTAGTACATTCTAATGGAATGGGTTTTATACGTTTCTCTTTCAGGCCAAATTGCTATAGAACGTTGGGATACTGTCCTTTGAAAAATAACAAAAAAGAATTTTATCACTTACAGCTGACCTGGCCAATATCGATCCAATGTACCAGTATTCGTTAGCCTGGTTTGTCAATCTTTTCAAAATGGCTATAGACAATACGGAGCAAGCGGAAGAAGTCGAAACGCGAATAGACGTCCTCAAGAAATACTTTACTCGATCTCTCTACGAGAACATTTGCAGATCACTTTTTGAAAAGGATAAACTTCTGTTTTCATTTTTGTTGGTTATTAACTTGATAAACAGCAAGGGTAACTTATCCCATTCGCAATGGATGTTCATTCTCACAGGCGGAGTTGGTCTTGATAACGCGTTTAAAAATCCAGCTGCGTGGTTACCTGTGCAAGCTTGGAATGAACTCTGCAGACTTGACGATATTCAGGGTTTTAAGGTCTCTTTTCTCATTTAAATTAACATTGACATTATTATTTTTATTACTATTAAAAATATAATGTTATTATACTTAAACGAATATTAAATCTTGTTTATTAGGGTATCAGAGAATCTTTTGAAAACGACATGATCGACTGGAAAAATATATTTGACTCAAAAGAACCGCAGACACTGACGTTCCCCAAGCCATTTGACGATCTGACACCTTTCGAAAGAATTTTAATCTTAAGGTGCATCCGACCTGACAGAATCGTACCAGCAGTCCAAAATTTCGTAGAATGTAAGACATTTTCATAATATTTAATAAAAATAAAACAACGTTTAAAAACTTTTATTCGAATGTTTGCAGCGCAACTTGGCTCTGAGTACGTCGAAGCGCCTCCCTTTGACTTGGCTGCCCCTTACACCGATTCAAACAGCTGCATACCGTTAATATTTATACTAACGCCGGGAGCCGATCCAATGCAACTTTTGCTGAAATTCGCCGACGACCAAGGTTTCGGCGCGAAAAGATTGTTTTCGTTGTCCCTTGGACAAGGTCACTACAATAATCCCCCACTCTTTAAACAATAATCGCAAGGCAATTAAAAAAATGAATTATTTTCTAAACTATTAGGTCAGGGCCCCATAGCAGTAAAAATGATCAACGACGGCGTGAAAGTGGGCAACTGGGTGGTCCTCCAGAACTGCCACCTCGCTAAAAGCTGGATGGGCACTTTAGAAAAGATCTGCGAAGGGTTACTCCCTGACACCATCCATCCGGACTTCAGACTCTGGCTGACGAGCTACCCAGTCGACCACTTCCCCGTGTCCGTCCTCCAGAACTCGATAAAGATAACGAACGAGCCTCCGAAAGGTCTTCGCGCGAATATTCTTAAATCGTACATGAACGACCCGATAAGCGATCCCGAATTCTTCGAGTCCTGCAACCAGAGCGAGATCTTCAAGAAGCTGCTGTTCGCGCTGTGCTTCTTCCACGCTAATATCCAGGAGAGGCGGAAGTTTGGACCTATCGGCTGGAATACACCATACGAGTTCAACGAGACGGATTTGAGGATCAGTGTGAGGCAACTTCGCACGTTCTTGAACGAGTACAATGATGTGCAGTACGAGGCGTTGAGGTATCTCACCGGCGAGTGTAATTACGGCGGAAGGGTTACCGATGATTGGGATCGCCGGACGCTTATGGCTATCCTCGGGACGTTTTACTGCGAGTGAGTTATTGACGCAGCTCTTGGCTGATTCAAGTGTACGTGAATTATTGAAAAATGTTGTTTCTTCGCAGAGAACTTGTAACGCAGGACAAGTACTATTTCGATCCGGTTTCCGATATTTACTACTGTCCGACGTTCAAGGAACACGAAGCTTATTTGAGCTATACGCGAAAGTTCCCGATAATCACAGAACCCAGTGTCTTTGGTCTGCACGAGAATGCGGACATTGTTAAGGATAATCAAGAAACTGCTCAGCTGTTTTCCTCACTTTTACTTACACAGGTATAGAGTATTAACATTTTTCACTTATGTTTCACATTTTATATCTTATATGTTATAAAAAAATGTTTTAAAATATGCATTGTTTTGAATTTTTTATGGGGAATGTCAATATAGGATCGGACGGTGAGGCGAAATAAAATTACCAAACTTATTTTATTAGTAATATCAAAATTTTATGGTAAGATTTATTATTTTTATTTTTTTATGTCCACTAGGATCTATGGGAGTTGAAGGTGAAGTATATTTTCGCCGTAAATTACGCACGTTTGATGTCAGCATGTGTTTGTGTAATTTATAGTAGCCTGCACCTTTTATAATGAATTACACCTGTTATTAGCATATAAGAGTATTGCTTTAATTGTGCGTTAACTAGTTTCATTATTTAGAATAGGTTTAACGCAAAATTTGAAATGAATTGAATTATAAATACAGGAAAAATCGCGATCGGATTCCGGCGAGGCTACGGAAGATGAAGTCGTTTATAAGATTGCAATGGATATTTTAAATAAATTACCGGACGATTACGATTTATTCGAAGCCCTAGAAAAGTATCCTACTTCGTATGAGAATAGTATGAATACTGTATTAGTTCAAGAAATGGGGAGATTTAACAAGCTTCTTAATTGTATAAGAAGTAGTCTACGAAACGTTCAGAAAGCCATCAAAGGTATATTTAAAAATTTTCAAAGCAAAAATATTGCACAAATTTATTATTGAAACTGCGTAAAATCATAATGAGCGTATAATAACTTTCAGGAATGATAGTAATGTCATTTGAACTCGAGCAAGTTTTCTTTGCACTACTGATGGGCAAAATTCCAAACCTCTGGATGCAAAATTCTTATCCGTCCCTGAAACCATTGGGCAGTTACATCGAAGACTTTTTGGAACGCTTGAAATTTTTAAAGGTGTGGTTCTCTAAAAATCCTATCCGTTAATGTCTGGTTCCTGAAATGATAAAAATATTTTCGTAGACGTGGTACGATGACGGCCCACCACCAACATACTGGCTATCAGGCTTCTACTTCACACAAGCCTTTTTAACGGGGATCCGCCAAAATTACGCCAGAAAGTACAAAATCCCCATCGACCTTCTCATCTACGATTTCTTCGTCATGAAAGAAACCACTCTGGATAAAGCACCCGTGGACGGCGTTTACGTTTACGGGCTTTTCCTGGACGGCGCCAGATTCGACAGAGAAAAAATGGTCATTAACGAGAGCCTTCCTAAAGTCTTGTACGACGAGATGCCTTACGTAAGTACAATTATCAATACAAATCTAATATTAAAACTTGATTTAAAAATCTTATTAAATTCGTGTTCCAGCTCTGGCTGGTGCCAAGAAGAAAGGAGGAGATCGCAGATAGATTGACTTACAAGTGCCCCTTGTATAAGACCAGCGAGAGACGTGGCACTCTGTCAACGACGGGACACTCGACGAATTTCGTCATTGCTGTTGAATTGCCGACAGAAAAGCCTCAAGATCACTGGGTTATACGAGGAGTTGCTATGCTTTGTCAGTTGTCACAGTAGTGCATTGAATGGCAGCGAATTTTTTTTAAGCGATTATTGTAACATATTTTTAAGTCGAATTTTAATAAAAAAAAGTTTTTAAAGTTGTACCGAGTTTTTATTTTCGTCGATTATACATTACAAATAAATGGACTTTTCCGAACTTGCACAACACCAAAACTAATATATCTTTTTTTGCAGCAAATGGCAGTCGAAGTAGAGTGATATGTAGGATAGGGCGTTAATCGTTGACTAGTGGTCACTTAGTGTGCCCACTTAAACATAGTTTTATAGGATATTTTGACCTTGAAGAGGGACGAAAATAAATCGTCCGAAACGTCGGAAAAATAATTGTATTTTATTTATTTTTTTTTACCACTTGGGCAGTAGAACCATTAACGTCCTATCCTACATATCACCAAAACTAATAGATGACATTAATTTTTTGGCTTCATTAATTTGACTTGCATTGTGTCATATTAGAATGCAGGTGTAAATTTCGTATGAATTTTCATTTTTTTATTTTTCAACTTCAATGCATAGTGTTAATTTTGTGTTTAAAATCTATTCAAATAAAACTAATAAACCGTGGATGAGGTGAAAATAATAATAAACAAATTATATTAAATATTCGAGTTCATTATTAAACAATCTTATTTATAAAAATAATATAAATTACATTGAATAGGTGCTTGTGTGTATGTACAATTGTTTTGGTAAATGCGTTAAAAATATATTTTAAAATTTATTACAGTCTTCTATACTTCGTTATGATAAAAATCTAAGAATAAAAAAATCTAAAATTATAGTACGAGGTTATCCATTGGCCGATCTCGTCTGAAATATCCCACACCCCAATCAATAAAATTTCTCACACCTATCAAAAAGTGTAGTCGTCTTACGTTATTTTTTAAATACCAGTATGATAAAAACACTATTGTGACTGCCATTAAAATAGAAACGATTTGGCCAACTGAAATTAAGCATGATATATTGTTTACTGTATAAATTCATTAAAAATAACATTATTTTACTTAAAAAAAATACCTGTTATTCCCGTTGTTTTTCTATTGGGTAAAGTTAAATTGTTTGCCGAAATTTGTGGTCGCGGAGCCTCAGTCGATAGGTCTTTCCAGTGCGAACACGAAGCATTATTGAACCAATCAAATTCTACACTACAATATTGTTCCTGAAATGAAAGATAATGTTTTTTCAAACAAGCGTTTAAACATATTATAAAATAATGTTAGATTCTTACGTCTATAAGAATGGGTTCTCCTACTTCAATCGACTCGTTGCATCTGAGATTTAACGTGGAACGTGCATAAAAACCTTACAACAAAAAAGACAATACTTATTTTTGAATACACTATACAAAGGAAAAAATTAAAAAATCAATTTTCGAGCAACATTACCATTACTACATCGGCTACCATTATTGAATTTAAATTGAATTAAATTCTTCGCATTATCCGACTGCACACTCGCCATTTGTCCATAATTTAGTTTGTCATCGCAAATGAAAGAACCATCGCAGAAGTCTTCGTCTCCGCAAATGCTTATTTTGTATACTTTTTGATCATCCACCTTACTTTTGATCTTGAATACGTTTATGTTATGAGGAGATTTTTGGCGCAGCCCTGTTAAGTTCCATAAATCTCCATATTCATTGAATACAGAACACTGGTCTTTGTTCAAAATACAGTCAACTTTGCCACAGCCATACTTTGTTATCCACTGAAAGTGATACACGCAATTTTGATAATACGAAAATTCCGGCACTCCCTATAGACATAAAAACAAGTAATTTTTTATTATACTTCCTAATTAAAATCCAATGTAAATTATCATATAAGTTTATACTGCAATTCTATAATACCACCTTGGTATCATACTGGCACAGGAACATAATTTCCGATGACAAGTTTGTCTCATTATCTTCTTTACAAATAGAGCCATTTTCGAAGAATAGAAACGATGTTCCATCATCATAAACTCGTGGCATCGGATTCGGATACCCTAAATTCTAAAAAAAAAGAAGAAAAAAAATCAATCTAATCATCATCATTCAGTCAACATTAACAGCCCCACAATCGAAAACTAATGTATACTTACAACACCAACTGTTAAATTTCCAATCTTGTTATCAGTCGCCATGCAAATCCCCGCCCCTGGCCGACAACTCAGCGAATCATTATTCTGCACGAGCGGCTGACAAACATTAATATGATATTCCTTATCGTGGTCTTTAACAATGTAATTACTGGACGAGCGTGCGAGACGTTCGAAATTGATCTCGTTGTGCGCGCAGGGACGCGGGCACACCACATCTGTCGTCATATTAATAACCGTTCTACAGGGATACTCTTGAATGTCAAACGAGCTTTGCTGACCGCAGAAGAACGAGATGAGCGTGTACTTGTGCCGGCCGTCGGCGCATTTTCTTCCGTTGGTGTAGTTCAAGTAAGGACCGCCCTCCCTCCACATTAGCTTCATGTTGGCTAGGCCGCCGGAGGCGCCGTAGGATTTGTTCTTTTGGATTCTGCATACACCTGTGGGAACGATGCTAGCATTATTTTAAGCCACAGGATTAATTCTGACTCCCTAGTGAAAAAATCTATGTGGGATCCCATGCGTGACATTGACGTGGGATCCTTCGTAATTTATGAGGGTCCATATGAGATCCTATATTAAATTCACACATATGGGATCCCACGTAGGATCCAATGTGAATTTTTCTACTATAGAGCTTTATTTACCTGATCCAGGTTTGCAGTGGTTACTCTTTAAGGGGCTGCACAAGCTTATCCAGTACTCGGCGTTGTTCTGATACGTCCTGATATCCCTATGCCTGAAGATCGACAGGTCGTAGACGTAATCGGTTACTGGATCGCGAACAACGCACGATCGGTTGTTTATCAAGCTGTGGTCGCGTAACTCTGCCTCGCTGCAGGCTGCTCTCGTGCGCCAGAAGAATTTGTAGTGGCACACTTCTGCCCCTTCTATGTACTCGGGTAAGGTGTCCTGTTGACGTAAAATATTGAGGGATAGAGTGTAATGTTTGTAAATTAAACTTATTGCTTCTTTTGTTTGTACTTACGGTTGAAACTTCGTCGCAAGCGAATAATATCGTCGATCGCATTGTCTTAGGTGCATCTGGTCGATTTTGATCGCACAAAGAGCCGTTGTCGTATTCTAGTTGCAAGTATTCACCAACTACGTGCATAAGCGAATGCTCCTCGAGTTTACCCAGGCTTTTGTACCTAATAATATAAATCGTTATTAAGATTTTTCGTATTTGCAAATATAGTATCTTATGCAACAAGTGTGTTAAACGTAGACACGTATTGTATGTGATATTTTTTTACATAGTATGTGTAAAATCGTATTTTACACAACGTTTTCCGTGTGTATGCATTTTTACGCATACTATGTGTAAAAATGCATACACACAGAAAACAGTGTGTAAAATCGAATTTTACATACATGATATGCGTTATAAAATGCATATACACTCAAAAACCAGTGTAATTTAATTTTACACATATACTATGTCAAAAAATATCGTATGCAACACGTGCGTACGATTTTACACATTTCAAATAATATACTATTTTTCAATATAATGATATAATACTTTGTATGCGTTTTGTTCGACTTTTCGACCAAGCAAATAGCCGCATCCGAGCATACGGAATGATGATCACCGAATATAAGCGAGTGGCAGACGTTCAAAATGACAGACACATTCTCGTGTATATGAATCTCGTAATTGTTGGAGTAATCGATCAGCGGGCGGAGACTGTAAACACCGCTGTGATCCGTTAGGGTGCACTCGGTTTCTATCCTCGAGGTGCAAGCTGCTAAGGTTTCCAGGATCATGTCGAAATGGCAGGGATGGCTTTCCTATGAATAACAATAAAAAGAATATATAAGTTTGTTATACATAAATGTACATTTAATTTTATATTTCCGTATGTAAGTTTATAAAAGTTACTATTTTAATAAAGGTTATATATTTCCGTATGGAAATAATAATTGTAAGAAAATGTAAGAAAATTTATAAACCTGTATGAAACCATTGATTTTTGGACACTGTCTTTACGGTTTTATACATTTTATTACATTTTCTTATATTTTTATACGTTTTCTTACAAATATGACTAATTTTTCCAAATTAATTTACAAATTGTAAAAAAACGTTTTCAGAGAGGTAAGAAAATATAAAAAAAAATATAAGAAAACGTAAGAAATTAATGTATAAAAATGTAAAATATTACATATTCTTACATTTATATTCACCTTTAAGCAGTTTTGTACATTTTTATACGTTTCTTAAAAATGTAAGCATTTCATTAAAATTTGTACATATATGAGAAAATTTTCTGGAAAAAACTTTTAATTTTTTAAATGTATAAAAATGTGTAACAGTGTATAAAAGTCTCTATATATATCACTGTATTAATTGTTTCGCATAAAATGTCCGAAAACCAATTGATTTATAAAGTTTTATACAGTTTCTTATACAGTTTAGTACAATTTCTTACGGTTTTCTTGATTTTCGTACATTTTTTTTCATTTGCGTTATTCAAATTGTTACGGTTTTCTCCATTTTCGAACATTTATTTTTTTTTTCATTCGCGTTATTCACATCGATAAATTCGAATTCGTAAATACGAAGCATATATATGATATGCTCTGAAACTTAAAAAGAATAAATACATCCTTTTCCTTTAGCCGCAATAAATGCTTACGATATATTTATATATTCGTCAAAAGTATTCAAAAACTTTTTAAAACTAATTTACTTCCATATTTTAGAGTGACATGATACTTTTGAAGAAGTTAAACTTTTCGGGGGGAGCAGAAAGGAAAGAAAAGTTTTAAATTTGCATGCATTGAATTGAAGAGATCCGATTTCATGCCTCATGAAATATCTATACCGAGATGTCGAGTAAAATTTTTCTCCAGATACTTTCCCGCGTAAAAATGAAGCAAACAGAAATAGAAACTGCGGGGTGAGAATTCACCTCAAATTCCGATCCTCGATTTAAGCAGATAAAATATTAAATATCGCAAACTCCGCTTTATTTTCGTTTAGTATAATTTTAAACAATCTATGATTTTGTTCACTCATGGTTGCTGTATAATGTCATATCTCTTACCTTGACAACATCTATGTCAACAGCAGCCCTGCGACCCATAGAATAGTCACACTTCATCTCAAAGTGCGCGGTATAATTATGCGTCGCATTGCACTTGTCGCCGGTATACTCGAACACGATTTTCCCATGGTCAAGGTTCACTGAAGGTGGTTCCTTCCCTAAAAAAGAAAAAAAAATCCCCATAACAAACAGAAGATACCTTTCGAAAGAATAAAAAAGAAAACTTTCCTACAAAAACAAAAACATCAAGCGCATAAACTTACCGACTCCAAACTCCTCCGTGCCATCGTGTAGACATATCGAGTATCCGACGCTACCGTGGCAGGGTTTGTTGAGCGGCTGGCAAAATCGTATCCTGATGAACTTGTGCTCGTCCAGCTTGATAGAACTGTCGTGGATGAAATCCGTGATGCCCAGAAAATTGAAGGTGACCGAATGTTTTGGATCCTCCACGATGCAGTAGTGGTCGCTTTGCTGGAGGGCGTAAATCAAGGACTGATATAAAAGTCTCCATACATAGATGAAAATAATATGTTACCGGTTGCATGAGCAATGTGGACGATGAGTTTGCGATGAAAAGAAGAAAGATTAAAATGATTATGCCTTTCATTTTGACTGTTCTGTGTGTATGTGTGTGTATATATCACGAAAGCACTGTAAACGACCTTTAGACTGATATGCACAGCTCGTAGATTGTTTTGCAATTTGAAACGAACACGAATTTAATTTACGTAAAATGAATTGGTTCACAGGATTAAAACAAACAAATAAATCACTAACAAACAGAAATTTCACAAAACACAATTTTGGCCGTTATTATACTCGGTACATTAATCGCGGCCTTTCTTCGAGTAAGTAGCAGATTCACGGCCGTTTCCAAACTGGGGACAAAATCATCGTTTGAACTAGCCGAAGGGTATATGTGTTTGTATAGGTACACGAATCCCGAGAGGAGAGGGTAAATACCTTATAATGTATCTTAGCGTATTTATATTCATTTGGCGCGCTGATATCGCGAGCGATGCCAATGCTGATAGCGCTGATGTACATAGATTGGTCACGGTAATAGAACGAAGCTTATATTCATAGAACTTTGGGAAGGTTTTTTAAAAAGCGGAATGAAAAAATAAGTGCAATATTTGTAAACATGAAATGAATTTATAAATGTTGTTTGAAACGCTTTAAATTGTTCAAAAATTATGTAAAAATCAGAACTAAGAAAAATTAATATTGTTATGTACTTAACTATTTTCTCGCGTTTTTCAACTATATTCTTTTTTAATTTATCACTGTTTCCGTTATTTTGGCCATGCGCTGCTTTCAAACCACGATGAAAGATAATAAGTATAACACGATCATTTTTTAAATAAAGACGTTCAAAATTTAGGAAATTATTAAACATTAAAGAAATCTTTACACGGAAAACAAGTTTACTTACCTATAAATTATAAATAAAATGGAAGTGATAACGTTCTCAAATAATAAATAAATATGAGGAAATCTCCAAGAAAGTAGCCCTTATGACGGCCAAAAAATGGTCAAAATTTTTTTGAAGGCACACCTTCGC
>UXGD01004674.1:0-16424 GCA_900474315.1 Torymus auratus | reverse complement strand
ATTTACTTTATTGAGCTCTCTAAAATAAAAAACGTAGTTCATCAAAAGTTCACTTATCGTATACTTCGTTTCACAAGTCGTTGTTAGATTAATTTTAACTTTGCCTTATCAAGGATAAAAATTTAAAAATGACTATATGTTTGCAAAGATGCGTTACACAGACCTGGAAGTTTCATATGTTATAAAGCTAAAGCATAGAAACAATCTCCAATTTGTTTCATAGAAATGCATGTTTCAGAATTAAGATACTTTTATAAGGTAATTGCGGTTCTAACCTTTAGGTTAGGTCAGGTTTTATTTAATTATTTTTATATTCCGAAACATCTTTAGGGGAAAAACCTTTTGCATTGTCTTTCTAATAGATTTATGATGATACCCAGAAAAAATTAGGACTGCGTAACGCAAACTTTTGATATCATTCGTAATTAAAGGTCGACAAATGCCTTATTAAAGTACCTTCCGAAACATGCATTTCTATGAAACAAATTGGAGATTGTTTCTATGCTTTAGCTTTATAACATATGAAAAACTCAGGTCTGCGTAACGCATATTCAAAAAGTTGTGGACGTTTTAAACTTTTAAACCTTAATAAGAGATAGAAAGAATTCTCCAAATGTTTTTTTACAGTCATATTCGTGTTTATCTCATCGAGGTTGCTTATATAAGTCACAAATTAAAAATTCGATCGTCGATCGATCCAAATCTCGTTTTCATTATGGTGCGAGATTTATCTACGTTTTAGTCCTGATAAGAAGGTAAATTGATCATATCTATAAAAGATTATGACACAATAATGATAATTTTACTATTAATGTGAAAAAAAGTATAAATAATGTATTAAATAATCTGAAATCTCTTGAAATAATATACGGGTGTGTTGAAAATTTTAATAATAAATAAAAGTATACATTTAGAAATGATAATATATCTCATATACGAAAAAATATTAAAAATGAATAGCCAGTGACATCTATAAATAAATCTGAAGCTCTAGAAATGAGGAAGGAGAGAAATAAAAGTGTACGAAGGAGTAAGGATAAAATCAAAAGTATAGCTACGACTAATCGATGACAATAATATAAGTATATGTAAATAGTTCCACCAAATAACGAAAAATCAAGGTTTTATACTTATACAACAGCAACTGCCAATAATATTGCTACACCAAGAAGAGAAAGTCTATTAAATCCCATCATTCAATCTTGCGCTGTAGCTATAAAAGCTGATTCTATTATTCCCGGCTACACCGTGCCGCGACATTACAGCGTTTCATTGTTCTTTGATGTGCATTTCGAGAATTGGATAAGCGAATGATCTTACGGGTCATGTACCTACTTGTTTTTGTAAAATATTAGGGTTACACAAATATTTACTGTTTTATTTAACGTTTAAATCAGAATATTTTGTAAAAAAAGTGGCCAAAATAATATTATGAATGATTCTTACATCACGGTATAAATATTTCACGCTCTCTTTCAGACTTTAATACCAGGCTCAATATTTGTACAATCGATATTCGGAAGCAGCAGCACGCGTATAGAAACCCTACGAGGCCGATTTTTTTCGTCTCGTGTTTCACTCTTTTTTCTTTATCCCTCGCTGCACCCTTTCGATACTTCCGATTGACCAATGATTTTCCCCGGTGATATGCTAATTTCGAAGATTAACTTTGAAAATTGCATAATACTTATTATATACGTGAACTGAAATCATGATAAGTTGGTGAAAATTTTCATACAAATATATTTAAGAAATAAAGCGCATATCAAAAGGGATAGAATTTTCGGTATCTTGGTAAAACAGGAATTTCGGATGCCCAAACGCATCATTAAAATATTCACGTTTAAGCGGAACCGGTTAGAACCAGCATCACCGGCAGGATTGTCCTTCCGATCTTCTTCAACTTGTTTCGAGGACAAGTATAACTTTTTTCCGATTAAAAATTGACTTATCTTAATTTTTGTACTTAAAAAAAGTTTTTATTCAATTTGAATGCTATTATAACATCAACGATAATAATTCCTGTCATCCATATTTCAGAGTTACGACTCCACTAGGAAATCTACTTATTTTATAAATGCACAGGGCGAGCTATATTCGCGATAACACAGGTGGTCGCTAAAACAACCAGCCATAATTGGAAGACTCCATTTGGCGCCTTTATCCGGTCATAAAAGCCCAGATAAATATGCAAATTAATTCCTATACTCCCAAAAATGACCCGTAGCAACAATCAAACCGTCCAATCGAAAACCCACAGAGCAACCAACACCAACTCCTTATACATATATACTTATAACCGCACGCTCTATATAAAGCATAATACCACGAACGCTACGCATATTATACAACGCGAGTAATTAGACCTCTCGAAAGTAGACGAATCATCAACCCGCGATAATCTCCTCCGCCCTACACGCGCTCTCGCTATCTCCCAGAAACTCAGGAAAACCTCGCAAACCCTAACGACCCGGCGATTCGCATACACCTTCGGGCAAAGACCTCGCGCGCGCATTTATTCGCCCTTATCGCGATCTATCATCTCTCTACCGCGTTCGTTCACCCCGCGCTTATACGAAAAACGATTTGCCCGTGTCGAAAGTATACCGGGCCATTCGTCACTGTCGATTACCACATTTATTATACACTCGTAATATAAAGGACACCCATCCCTTTGCGAAAGCAAAAAAAAGGAGGCCGGAACCGGGCCTCTCCATGTCAATCGGTTCCGTGTGCGAAAACAAGAGAAGCAAACGCTAAAAAAAAGCCATGCTGCAGCCAGCACGCAAACAACCCTCCCGCGCGCGAAAACGGCAACCTGAGAGCGAAGCCGCTCACGCGCCGGCGAGACGCAGCTATCTTTTTTTTGCGTTCTCCTTTTTGGCAGCCGTTCTCTCTCTCTCTCTCTTTCGCCATACGCTCCATTATCCTTCCAATATCCTTCGCGCACCTCAAACTCTAAACTGAAATATAATGTACACTTACTTATAGCCGCCGAAGCCGAGGCCACTCCGCAAGCGAGGACCGCGAGCGCCGTTATCACCTTCAGAAACATCCTCTCGGCTATTATTCTCTCTGGCTCTGGTATACGTATGTATATCGTAGATATTCTCTCCGCACACACTGGAGATCGCAACAACACAGACCGGGCCGATCCTCGTCGCCTTTCTCCTCGCGCGCGCGTAAGTATCTGACGTCGACTGCGGGAGAGAGAGAGCGGCCTGCTGCTGCTGGTCGAGCGAGCGGCGCATGACGAGGCGCGCCGCCAGCCGCCAAGCCAACGGGGGGAAAGCCCGAAGAGAGCGTGTGTACGATATGCGAGAGCGGTGATGTTTTCGTGTGACCCCCGCGAGCGAGTAGAGAGAGAGTGGATTGTTTAGAGTGTACTTATTGAAGGTTTGGCGGAGGAATTCAAGCAGGAGAGGAGAGATTGGATTTGCGGTGGGTGCGCTGTGTGGTTTGTGGGATGGTTGATGATGAACAGGGAAAGGTGCATTGAATGATAAGCGAAGTAACTAAGATTCTTGTGAATCTTGTGCGTTGAGATATATGAATGGTTCGAGTTGGAGGAGCTCTTTTGGATATTTGAGGGTTGATAAGGAATAATGGTTCAATGCAAGTTTGGAAATTGGGAAGAGTTGCAACAAATAAAGAGATAGCACTCTGTTGATTTATCGGGCTATATATTCTTTTTTTTTAACTTAGGATATAGGTACTAAACATCGTTTGTATATAATAGGATAGAAATAAGATTCGGTTTTACTGGGAAAATTAAATATGAAATATAAAATTAAACTATACTCAAACCAACAACATTATTGTTCCGTAACTCATCAGTTAGTTTATTTATTTTTAAAAAAGCTCCGGTATCGAAATATACCTACTGTACTATAGGGCCACATAAGTATTATACGACTTGACAAATTTTTCTGATCAAAACCGATGACTTATGGAAAAAAACCGCCAATTTCACATTTCACGTATGAAAGCGAATTTGAAGACAATAACCGTTTAATCGCCGAATTTTATAGTCCAATACGCGGCTTAAAAATAGAGAAGGGACATATGTTGACGCGACCGGCTCGCTCGTCAGCGCGTGCCGGCTGTTACCCGCGCGCGCGTCGCATCATCACGCCGTATGTGCGCGACGCACACACACCGGGCGTACGGCCGAGCGCGCACCTGAAATCCTAGGACGCATCGATCGATTTCTTTTTTTTACTCCAAACCCTGTCCCGGGCTCCCGTCACACACGCGTATCGTTTTTTACGGAGGTTTCGAGTGTGGAGATATAAGAACAAAGGATGTCGTAATATTAATTTATCTTGGCCAGTGTAGCGGTACGCCATGTGTTGATTGGTTGAAAATTCGTTATCTTTTATTTTTTATTTTTTTTTATTTTTTTTTTATTTTAGAAGGAGGCATGGGGCAAGATAGAGTTATTGTGATGGCGACGTAAAACGGACCCTTCCGTGTAAGCTAGTATATATGATCGTACGAACCGTCGTAACCGTAGAGGTGATAAAGCATGGAAAGAATGCAATTTTCGCTTTACGGCGGTACTGTGTATAAGTATTATATAGTTTTTTACGCGTCACGATTATAAATGCGTGGAAATCGAAAATAATATTTCCTTCGTGATACATTTACTACGATGTTAGTGCGGAATATAAGTATTATAATGTGATGTTTCTTGAATTGTTGACTGTAAATATATTTCTTTGACTTTAATTGGACAAGTCCTCGCTCCAATTTTAGAATATCTAATTTATGCTGTGCAATAAAAGTTTTATTCTCTTTTTGGCAATTCTTCTTAATTTCGTTCGTTACTATATAATGAAATGTTGTTTATATGGGAATGATATAAGTAATTATTCTGAATCAGAATTTCTGATATTATAGGAGAATATTGTATTAAATTTCGTATGAGATTAGATATATATTAAAGTAGATTAAATGACAAACGAAAATAGAATATCTTGATAATAAAATTTCATAATATGAATTTATTATCGCTGCTGTTCGATCATCTATATATGAGTAACAAATTTATTAAATAATTTAATTTTCTTGTTCAATTTGGTATTAATATTAATTTCTTACCGAACTCATATTATGTATTGCAAACACTCTTATTTTTACAACGATGATAATTTTTGATACTATACTATTCTTGATATTGTAATTATATATCTAAAAGTTTATAATTCCTTATAAATTATTTAAACTTTAAATTGATTCTATTATCAGATACATATTTATGTTTAATACGAACAATGTGACTTTTTCATGAAAGTAATATTATTATGACTAAGTATTGAAATTACCGCCGGAAAACATGAATCTAAACTTTACTGTCATCAACTGATTTTTACTGTCACTGTCGTCAATTTACCATAAGCTTTTTAAAAATGTCGGCGACCACAATATAAACACTGTTGCATGTGCTCCAAGCAAGTTAGGTTAGAACTGTTGTTATTTTTGTTGGTTATTAATATTTAGGTTTTTGTTTCAATTCTATTTATTGTTGTAAAAATGCCTCTGATCATAATGACCGGTGTTCCATGTAGTGGGAAAACTACACGAACTAAAGAATTAAAAGAATTTTTCGAAACGAAAAAAGGAAAGAAAGTGGAAATTATAAGTGAAGAAGATGCAATATCAAAAGCTACTTTTGATAAAAATACGTTTTACGCAGGTAAATTAATTTTATAAAATAGTCTTTTTGTGATATATTATTATTCTTTTGGCTGTCAATAATTAACAACAGTTTTTTATATTAAAAGTTTTGAATGATGATAACCTTAAATCATCAAACATTAAATGTTTATTAAATGGCCACCTCTTTATTCTTATATTTTAAATTCTCTAAAATTATCTATTTTCAGATTCCAAGAAAGAAAAATTAATTCGGGGTGACCTGAAATCTTATGCCCAGAGACTGCTAACTCAGACAGATGTTTTAATCATCGATGGCAGTAATTATATTAAAGGCTTTAGGTATGAAATTTATTGTATGAGCAAGTTGTACAAAACTCCTCAGTGTACTGTACAATGTGATTTACCAGTTGAACATGCTTGGCTGTGGAATCAGAAAAGGCCCTCTAATGAACAGTATTCAAGAGAAATATTTGATGCTTTGGTCTTAAGGTATAGTACAAAACATTCAAGAATATGATTTAAATCATATCATGCAGTAAATTGGTAAATTTACAGGTACGAAGCACCAGATAATAAAAACAGATGGGATTCTCCATTATTTGTAATAAATCCAGAAGATGAATTACCATCTGAAAATATTTATTCTGCATTGTATGAAGTGAAGGCACCAAAGCCAAACATGAGTACTCAATGTGTTAGTAGTATTCTAAGAATAACGTAGACAAATATTTATATTATTAATGTAATTTTAATATTTCAGCCACCATTGTCAGCAACCAATTATTTATACGAAATGGATAGAATAACACAAGAAATTGTGAATGTAAGTTATTTCAGATAAATACATCTTTCAATATTCACTAGTAAATTCCATGAGCGCTGCGCACGTTCTATATATTTTTTTTTCTAAACATGCTAATAATGTATTCCTTATCAGCCAGAAATCTTTTTCTTTTAATTTTAATGCATCTTTAATAAAGGTATATAATACTGTAGTACAGTTACCCTTAATTTATACTATAAATTTTGAGGCTAGAAACTAAGCTTATTTGAATTTTTATTCATAAAGTATTATTCGAAAGAATGTATTTAATTTTCCATTCCAATTCTAGAAATTTTCTTTACTGTAAGATTAAAATTTTATTTAAATTTAAAATGTTTTAGTACTTACTTCCAGCCATCACTTTTTTCAAGAAAAAAAAAAAAAAAAAAATTGAATAAGTAAAAAAATTTTTTTTTGCAGGAAGTCATATCGGCAAAACAGTTAGGAATTGAAAATAATGTAAAAATTGCAAAGTATAATGTAATGCTTCAAAGTTCAGCAAGTGTACCACAACTTACAAGATTGAGAAGACAATTTTTAAATTACAGCAAAATGCAACAAATAGAGACTGACCAAATACCATCATTATTTATACAATACTTAGATAAAAGTTTATAAAATAAATTTATTTTTTGAAGAAACGTTTTGTTGCATTCATTTTAGTAAGAGAAGTATTTGAAAATTGGATGTTTTTCTTTTATTTATGATTGGGATTGAAGGATTAAAAAATATTAATTATGATTTTAAATATAAAATTATATTAATTACAATATTACAGGTAGTCTAAGTTAAATTTTTATATACTGCACTTCGTTATGGGCTAACTGCAGATCTAGCAAGCTCAAGCCAGAGACGATTCCTTTATACATTTTAACTTAAATCTTTATGAACTGTACAGAATTGATTTATCTTAAGAAAAAGAAAGATGATCACACGATTATGTCACGATGTGCAGTAAATTTCGTTGTAACTCCTTCGATTAATTTAGATACTACAGTTTAACCCAGTCAACCAAACTTTTTCTCAAATTTCGTGATACAATCGAACATGTTTAGGAATATAATTAAATGTAGCAGACATTTTTTTCGTTCTCTAGTTATGAGAAACAAAAATTTGCATTAAAATGGGAACGTATAAAAGGCACTACTTATGAAAATGCATCATCGATCCTAAATTTTCAAATAAAAACTAAAGCAATTGTGCACCAAACTCCACTTTTTAGAAGTACTTCGTTATTTTAGCACATATTTTTCTATAAAGTTTACGAATACTGTAGAAGTGCCCATTTTTTCAATTGTGCACGTTTTGTACTACAATTTTGTCTTATTTTTACATAAGTATTAATTTTCATTTACATAAGTTTCAGTGAGCAAGTACTTTAAATTAGTAATAAAATTTACACCGACTATTATTGCAAAAAATAACAATAATTTTGTCAAATCGTACACGAAAATCCTTAGTTTTCAGCAACACTGAAACCCGCGTCTTATTTTAAACATATTTTATGATCTACACCTTTCGATCGACAATGCAATTATAATTAATGATTATGCTAAATCACATATGAAACTCATCAAGGAAAATATTAGGCCATTCAAAATTTTTTTTAAATTTATACGTATAAAACTAAAACTTTACTTTTTATTCAAAATTCAGGATATATAACAGTTGAGAAATTCAAGAGTTTGAAGTACTGCATCGAAATTAAGCATTCATAGAAAAAAAATCGAGACAAATATTTAACCGTTAATTTTCCTTGTGAGTATACACAACCAAATCACACATTATTAATTTTCTTGCTCATGCAGTCCATTGGTTTCTATATTATTTGGCTGGTCGTTTGCATCAATTTCTGATGATGGCCTTTTTGGCTTTTGGCAAACAAAATACACACTGTTATATTCGTACTGCAACATACTATTCACATTTTGAGCATATCGCGTTTTGACGTGTGTCTTCTCTTTCTGGAATAGTTAATTATCACTCAATATTATTATTGTAACTATAAATCATATTTTGTAATGTATGTACATTTGAATACAAACCAGCATTTGAAAGCCAAATCCTTTAATCACATCACGAACTTCACTATAACTTGGTTCAATAGATTCTTCCATTGGCATGTCACTAAAGTGGTATAAAAGTGGACCTAAATTGATCCATAAGCCACCTGGTTTTAGTATTTTGTATATTGTTTCTATAAATTGAACTATATTATTTGCACAATCAATAAAAAAGCATGTTGCTAAACAGTCCCAATAATTCTCCTCTGTATACACCTATACCAAAACAAGCATATTAGATTGATTTCTTAAAATTATAAAATCTTTTGTCTTGTAAAAATATATTAATAACAGTTATTAAGTATTTACCTCAAGAAAATCACCAGCTGCCATAGAAAATTGTGCATTTTCTGGGAGATCACTAGGATTTACATCTGGGAAAAATACTTCTTGAGTTTGATGTTCTGGTTGCAGATTATTCATATACTGGTGAACCCATGGATGAACTTTGTATGTATTCACACCTCTACATCTATGTTGATAAAACAAAAGAATCAGAAATTTGATATAAGAAAAAGTAAATATTTAAGTATTTATACATTATTTAGAAGCTGATAAAATAATGTCATTTTCACATGTTATGATTCTGTATATCAAATATTACTTTAATCAATATGATTTAATTTAATTAAAAATAAAATTTAAATGTCCAGCAATACTAAAAACAATTATTATTTTCATCTTTTGTTTGTACAAGAGTAAAGGATTAATAAATGAATAATAATCAATTGTCATTTTCAATATTTTCAACACTTACTTATTTAAGACAAAATGAGATGCAAAGAGCATGAAGAGAGAGAACTCATTGCCTTGACAAGTGTAGCCCCTCTTGGCGATCTCATAGGCAAGCCTTCCAAGCCCAGCACCAGGTACAAGGATTCGGACATCGGTCGGCGTACTGGAAATTTACCTATCATTTTCCATTTTCTTTCTGAACGGTTATCTATCATTTTATGACAGAAGACGTGAAGGTGAATAAAGTATGGAATTGGACACACGAACGATGAGAGTATTAGAAACTATTCATACCAGTAATCCACAGGAAATTGGTTCATGATTTCATCAATGATGGGTTGGTAACAGGTCCTTCGCTCTTCTTCTCCTTCCACACTCCAGTCTCGAACTAACTGCTTAATTGTGGCTTGAACCTTCTCTTGATCTGCCAGTATAGGACGATGAGTAATAGTCTGTAAATTTTATAAAAGTTTTAATTTTAATAATTATGTAATCAAATAAATTTATAAATTTTGAAAACTAAATAAACAAGTAAATAATAAAAAGACAAATAATAACATTTCACCACTACTATAAGAACTTTTTAAAATTCTACATATACTACTTTATTAAAATACTGTCTATTTGAAAAATTAAGGATAAATATAAAATTATTGACAGTATAATAATTAATTAAATTAACCTTTTAAAAAGTTCTATTTTCAAACAATTTATCTACACCCACAAATTAGCTGTAATATACAAGCTCTATAATACTTAAAAACAATAGTTTTCAATAAATAATACTAGTACCAAAGTATTTTTAAACATGCAAATAACAAAAATAAAAAAATTGTATTTTTTTACAATCTTATTCCTGATGCTGTTTAAAATAACAGAGGAAAAATGACACAATCTACACACCATAGAAATTGATCTTACACTGTCAGTATTTGAGCTGGCTGGACTGACATTTTCAAAAATGTGTGCCACATCTTTTATTATAAACTTGATGATTTCATCGTTGTTTTCAATGCAATTTTTAACCTCTTGCAAATGTTCTCTGTATTTACTTAACAGTTTCTGATGATGTTTTGGAAGTGAGATGAGATATCTTTCAGTTTTCTTTACTCTCTGCAACGAATGAGGTCTGGAAAAAAAGGAAGCAAGATGTAAAATCAAAAGACTTTCCATTACCTAAGTTTATGATCATTTGACCTATCTACATTGATAACTTTCATCATTCTCGAATTGAGAAAGCACAGATTGTCATGCTTAAGATACAATCGAAAGCGCTGCTGTTATCGCTGCAATAAATCATGCTGTAACTGGCTAACATGACACTTTGGTATAATAACATCCCAAAGCTAGTCTATTGATGTAGAAAAGTTCGATAACAAGATGCTTGTGTTATTTGTCAGTGTAAACAAGATAAAATTTTAACGAGTTCTACAAAAATCGTAATTGTTTAAGAGTTCCAATTTTACAACCAACACTCACTGTAATTCAGTTTTTTGTATTGTACCGACTATTAAACCTCATACTGTCAATGATAAAACTTCAACATAATTATTGATTATCTTTAGTCAAGGTACTTAATTAAAGACTTCCAAGAATCTCCTTTGACTTTGAAAGAATAGTTGAATGTTATCCCATGACAATACGAGCCTTTCCTCGCACGAGACGCAACGGCCATTCAATATAATATCGACGGCTTCCGCAGCTACCCCCGATACATCAAGCGAAAGGCACAATAAGTACCCGACGACAAGACTTTTTTTTCAGCTTGGCCTCTCTAATGCCTCCGTGGATTCGCGAAAAACACCGGCCGGTAACGAACGCGCCGCCGGCATCCCTTCAACCCACACCGAACGGCCGAACTCACCGAAAAGTGAACCCTCAAATCGCTCAAACACGTGGAAACTTTGTCTCCGGGCCGCAGTAGATAACGCGATATCTCAGGCCCGCGCGACGAGAACCGCCGAATCCAACATAGCCGAGCGCTACGATAATTGAGGTTATATCAGCGCCGAGTTAGGATTGTGTGCACGCGTGACGTGCGGCGAGGGTAATCGCAGAGAGCTCACTTATAGTATTTGAAAGCGGACACGATGCGCTGAAAGTGCTTCTTTTCCTCCTCATCCTCGTACGTGCTGTTCATCTTTCGGGGCGAGTACTCGTTCGGCGAGACATCCATTTTGCACGGGAGACGAAGCGACTACTAATTCTCTCTTCTCTCTATTCGTTAGGCACTACTTATAATACACACTCCACAGATAGGTACACGAGCAGAGAGTTAGTCACTCGTCGTCTTCCAATAGCCCGCTTCAAAGCTACTAAGAGTATAATATATACTAAGCTCTCCTCGCCTCGCGCACTAGCGCGCCGGTCTGCGACTGACTATGGGACTGCTTGCTCCGTGTTGTGCGCGCGCATATTAGGTATATTAATAGGTATAGCGGAGTCGCGGCAATCGCGCGATTTGGCGCGACGCGTGCATATAAAAGAGCGATTACTTAAGTAGGTACCCATTGGAAGAAAAAAAATAAAAGTGCGATGTGCCGATATGCGGAGAACGATGTGGATATACTAACTATATATGAAACTATTAAATATAAAAGCACTGTTTCGCTCCCGTGAAAAAGCTGGTACCACTGAAACAGGAATTTTTTCATGTGCTTATATATAAACACATGAAAAAATTATACTTTCACTTGAAACTGTAGGTCCAGTAGTTGGGCGGCATAGCGTCCTCCATATAGGCTTCACCTATAGGCTTCGCTAACAAACTAAAATTCACTCCCTTGGAGTATAAATACGTACATGATATGGCATATCGCGGCGTCTCAGTTGAGAACAACGGCCACTAAAAAACTACTACTACTACTACTACTACTACTACTACAGTTACTACTACTACTACTACTACTATTAAGTATTATAAGCGTAGTTTGTTTCCAGGCCCGCGCGCGCCAGTTTGAGCGTGGGTCTTTGAGTGCGTTTGATTTATATAGGGTACGATTCTACGATATCGGACGGTTGGTCGCTCTGCTAACCCATGTAATTGTACCTAGTATAATAGTATATCCAGCACCACTGAAACACCAATTTTTCATGTGTTATTTTCACCGGGGTCTCGGTGGTTCGGAACCCACTTGAAACTGTAGGTTCAGTAGTTGGGGCGGTAGCGTCCTCCAACTATCTATATATTATAGGCTTCGCTAACAAACCCACAGCTAATAAAAGAACAAAAACAAGAACATGTAGTATACCATATATTATTATACTAGTGTTAAATGGCGCGCTACGCGCGCCTCTGTTCGTCTTTTGTTATCAGCAATTCGATATTCGATTGCTTACATATTCGATAAAACGATAGTTCTCGAATAGGATTTTTATATAAAGGAAAAGGAAAGGATATAGAAAGGTATGATGATTAATGAGAAAGAAAGAGATGCCGCAAATATTATATATAGTATACTTATTAAGCACCTAGGGAGTAAAAGTAAAGAATGTCCCAGATCGCATGTAAACTGCCACCTGAGGACCCGAGCTGAAGGCGAGGGTGACAAACATGCGGCCTGAGGCATTCTTTATTCCCTCCCGTGATGCATACATACAATTTCGTTGGATAAAAATTAATTATCTTGAATTGTTGCTCGGAATTTTTCTTTTTTTTTTTAAATGCGAAATTGTAATGACGCCTGTCTGCATTTCAAATAAACTATTGCTAGTATGTACATACGAATCTCCAGTCTCGGGAAGTATTACTTCTAAAAAATCAAATACATAAAATTTGTTATTAAAAATTTATTTTGAAAATTGATTTTTCATATAAGGCAGTATTACTCAGTATTTGAGTACTTCTCTTACAAAGTTGTTTCTTTTTTCCTTTACATTCTTCCACGAGAAAGTTACTCGTGAAAATGGTTCCACCATTGTTTATGCTTAATTGCACTATATATACAGGTAGATATGGTACAAGTCAAAGTTTAACTACCTTATAAAGAATATAAATCGAGCATAAAGCTGAAGGTCAAGCTTTTGCGTTTTATTTTTTCGTTTCACCATTTAATAGTACATTATGTAACAAGGGACTAAAGTCGCTGATTATTCACGCGTTCAGTGATCACCCAAGGGAATGATCGACTTTAGTCCCGTGTTATATATAGTACTTTAATCCCATTTCCATTATGGCCACTTTATAGATTTAAAAAGTTATTTTGTATTTACATGGTATAATTTTGTTAATTTTAACCAAATTCACTGGAAACGTAGACAATTAGACGATGTTATATTCCGGCAAATGCGGGAATCATGGAAAAGAGGGAATCAACCTCGATTTTTGCCCCGCGTATCAGGCTATAAAAGTGGCCATTATAGTGGAGATGGGAATAAAATTACATTAAAAATATGCGATAACAAATAATGAAAGTTGTGATAAAAGTTGTGTTATTAAGTTATTTCATAAAGAACATTAAATAACATATGTACAATGTAATATTAAATATCAAATACATAATTCAGTTAAGTATTATATAGTAGATATTATGTAATTGGCTTTGAAATTAAAGTTTATTGAAAGTAGAAAGATTAAATTTTGTAAAAAAATAGCAGCCTAATACATTTACTAAATTTTACGTTTGCAGGATGAGCTTTTCCTCTCATGTCTTGTTTTTAAAGTTTTTCTTTCATTTTGTACATTGACTTAATACACTATGATTAGTATACATCTTTAAGAACTGCATTTGTATATAGCAGTTTAGATGCAATATCAAGATATACAAGACTGATGTTTAGTAACTTAGGTCACTAAAATTTACTTGAATTATTTTAATGTTTAGAACGTTTGTGTGTATCCTTTGCTGGATCTCTGTCGTCTTTTCGTTTTGCTGAAGTCGAAGCTGAGTTATCAGTAGCCCTCTTAGCTTGTTTCAAGAACACATCCAAAAAGAACGGATCCTCTTCTTCCTTTTCAAATTGCACCGGCCCCGTACGCGGTGCTCCAGCTCTGTCTGTACCACTGAATTCCTTATCAGGCACAAACCTGCTTGTTGATTTTAATTTTTCTAAATCTTCTCCATAATTATTTTGATCAATATTCTTGCTTGGTCGGTATAAATGCCCTGCAACTGAATTTGATTCCCTCCACGGTTTATCGTAAATGTTGTATTCATCATCATGACCATATCCACTATCCATTCCTTTAGTCTGGTTGAATAATCTTTGATCAAAGGCTTGATCTCCAGATACGTTAACATTCTTTGAGGGCATTCCTAATGCTATTTGTTCACTAATATCCCTTTCACGTTCACGCTGGAGACGCGATCTCTTATCCGGAGCAGCACGTGCTAAATTGCGATCGCGAGCACGATCTTTGTGACGCTCTTGTCTCAGCATATCTCGTTCCCGAGTGTCTTCATTTTTATCTGAAACGAAAAATGAAACAAATATAAATAACGCAGTCACTACTTTTAAAAATGTACAAGTTTAAAAATAAAATCCACAATATAAGTTGATCTTATTGTATGTAATAAGTAATATAATTAGTGGATATGTACCCAGTATAGCTGCAGTCTTTATTCCAGCACGTTCATTTCTTGCCTTCTCGGCAAGCAATCGGAGGTGATCCTCCTTCTTTTCCTTTTCTTTCTGTGCTAATTTCTTCTCCAATTGAGCTCTCATTTCTACTGCTTCACGTGCTTTACGATCTGCTATATACAAGGCCTCTGCTAGCTTAGCAAAGTTTTCATTAATATGAACTTGTTGTAAACCTCTTCCATCGGCAGCTAGACGTTTATCAAGTGGGATGGTATAACCTTTAGAATTCTTCCAGTTACTTATACATGGTGGAATTTTCCATTCCTTCTGTTCTTTCACTGTAACTTTTCGAGTAGGCGAGTGCATAACGGGTGCAGGAGGTGATGGAGGTCCTCGAGGTATCTTTTTGTTAATCTTAAACTTTGGTGGGTCCATAGGATCAACTTGCGCCTCCACCATTCTGATAACTCTTTGCTTTGCTCCAGAATTAAATGCTTGACCTTGCTGAGATGGTGTGTATCTAATATACTGTGCCGGACCTAGTTTCTCTGCACGTCTCACAGGCATTGCCGCAGCCATTTTAGATTCAGTTATTTTCTCTAAAGCCATCCTAGTTCTTTCTGTTGTTTCTTCTGCTTCTTCTTCAGATGGCTTTCGTAAAGCCGGATCATCCTCAGTTAAGATTTCTGCTGGCAGAAGATCTGTCAACCTACTATAAACAATTTTGTCTTTTGAGTGTCCTTGCCTTGCTATCAAGTCGTATTTGACTTTTCCTTGTGAATCCAGTTGGATTGCAAGTGCGTTGCTGCTAGACTCCTTCCCTTTAAAACCCATACTAAGTGGATATTGAGCAACATGGATTTCGGGAAATGCACCACCGTCTCCAAAATCATCTTCATTACGGGGTACCCAGCCCCTACGCTCACCATAAGGTGGAGCACTGACGACGGCCTTCACCAGTGCCGAAACAGGCCTTTGTCTAAGTTTTGCTTCTCTGGCCTCATCTTCTTTGTCCCATACAACTTGGGTGGGAGCTGGTAAAAATCTAAATAGAAATAAAAAAATTAATAATTGATAAATAAATAAATAATTCATAAATAAATCATATAAGTATTTGTAACGAATGACAATATTTCTTTTTTTATCACGCATTTATAGGTTAGAATGTCAAAACAAATTACAGACGCGACTATAATTGACAAATGTCGCAGAAATAATAATAATAAAGAAAATTTCTTACTTTGTTAAAGACATGTTGATGAAAACGTAAACCACCAATCAAAGATGAAAAACAATTGCAGAGTATATCAATACGTTTATATTGCGTGTCAATAAGGTGTTAAACACGACATAAGTGACAAGACTTCTTCTGTGCTTTTTGTTGGCACTGGTGTGAAGCTGCGTTCTAGTCCTTACTATACGAGTATGCGACACAAGCACACATGCAAGACTGAAAACTCAGAAAAGTAAAGGTGCGATTTCATGGGGTGCGTTCCACCTACCGTTCGTAAATAACGCAAAACGCACCCACTCCCTTGAAGCTACTGTGGGGACTATAGCCCTCAAGGTAAGAGCGGGAACTACTTTTCCCTCCTCGAGCGCCGATTGAGTCAGCGCTCGCC
>UXGD01004673.1:0-16431 GCA_900474315.1 Torymus auratus | reverse complement strand
AAACTTGACTTGCTTTTCTTAAACAAATTGATATTGCGCCGTACTGGTAACTCGTATCATAAATTTTCCCATCGATATACTCCCCCTGAAATTTTTTAACGAACAAAATAAGCTTTATTTCGTTAAGATCGGATAAAAAATAAAAAAATTTAATGAACTTATTGAAGTTTTTGTCTTTAATAGTTTAATTGTAACAATAGCATAGTGACAATAGCTGACTTGGCTCGCGTGGTGGGGAAGCCCGCACAGCTTGCGACTCTAGCTCAGCGCGCTCGGTCGGATTATCTCACTGGGCTCCGAACGCACTGAACTCGTGCAGCTCGGACTAAGTGCTAACAGCGTTAGAATGTTCGAACTATTTCGGCTCTGATAATAATGATACATGCAAGCTCGAATCCAGAGCTGTCGCATCTCTGATTATAAATAATTGCACCGGCTCGAGTCTCCACTTCCTAATCTAGCCCGAATTTTTTTTCCGTGTGCACTCAGAAAACGATCTTCCTGTACCAACGAGAATCTGCCTGTCGGAGGAGGATTTTCAATTAGAAATAAGGCCAAGAGAATTTCCTCCTGTGAAAGGAGGAATATCCGCTTGGTACAATGTTGCATCGCGACAAGAGGAATTCCTCCTGCATATCAAATAGTTATTAACAAATAAATAAATAAATAATATAAATTGTATTTGAAAGTAAAAAAGCCTTTAGTTATTTTCTGAATTTATATATTAGTTCTAGGGTCATCAGATACACTCAGAAAAATGATTCTCCTGTATCAAGGTGATATTCCTGCTGGGAAAAAACTCTTGCAGTGAAAAGGCATTCCTCCTGCAGGAGAATGCACGCCCTCACGAACCGGGATGCGAATCTTCCTGCACGAAGAGAATTTTATGTTTCCGTGTAAGAATATCATGCGTCAGTAATGGAGGAATCATATTTTGGGCCTTAGGACCCTGAAATGATATTTTTCAAATTTCATTAAATTGACTGAAAAACGCATTAAAACACGTTTTTTTTTGTATCTGATGACCCTAGAACTAATATATAAATTCTAAAAATAACTAAAGATTTTTTTACATTCAAATACAATTTAATACTTATATTATTTATTTATTTATTTATTTGTTTGTTAATAAATATTTGATGTACAGGAGGAATTCCTTCTGCTATAAAGGCAGATTCTCTTTGACGCAGGAGGATCGTTTTGTGAGGGTACCAAAAAACGTGTTTTAATGCGTTCTTCAGTCAATTATAAAATTCTCTTCGTGCAGGAAGATTCGCATCCCCGTTCGCGAGGACATGGTTCCTGCCGAAACATTGTGTCATTCTCCTGCAGGAGGAATGCCTTTTCACTGCAGGAGTTTTTTTCAGGAGGAAATACATTCTGAGACAGGGTGATATCATTTTTCTGGGTGAAGTAACTCGCCTTCGGCTCGGGCGACAATTATATGCGATCTGAGACATTCGTTACTTGTACTCCCTAGGTGCATAATCTACTATTTTAGTTAAATCTGAGTACAATTGCCTAGTAAAATCGATTTCGCATTTTATTATACAGATATCACTCGAAACATCAAGCGTGTCAGAACAGGCTATCACGCTATTGTGGCCGCTCCCTCAAGGATAGCGGATTCATTAGTGCATTACACAATAGTTATTATTCTTATTCAATTTTTAGTTTTTCTTAACGATTTTAATTGAATTATATTTATAATAAATTATAGAACTATGGATGACAAAGATAATAAATGAAAAAGATATGAAAAAATAGCAAAAGTATGTTTCCGATGTTTTATACTGTTTTCTTTGTATCTTCATCCTTTACAAATTTTCATTAATTATCTTTGTCATCCACTGTTCAATAACTTATTTTGAATAAAATGTAATTAAAATTGTTCAGTCGTTTAGAAAACTTAAAAATTGAATTAGAATAACAAAAAACAATGTAGAAGTAGGCATCTGTAAATTTTGATAATTATATATATAGCCTATTGGAGATGAACTTTGAATACAAAAGAAGATAATGACTTGCAATAAATGATAAATCATTGGAAAAATCTTACAAAAATTATCGATATCTTTGCATTTGCTCTGTCTTTGTTTTGGTTTATTTGTTTGATATACAAAATTTAATAAATATAACTAAAACACCGCATTATGTATATACATTTCCCCACGTCTAAATTTCTATATGATTTAAAGAATTAAAGGTCCACGCAGAGGAGTGTGGACAATGGACCGTTCAGCCACCCCGTGTGCTCACGCATGCGTGTCGCGCAGGTGGGTAGGTGTGTGTACAAAATCAGCAAAACTTCCAAAGCCACGCTGGCAGAGAGAATCAGAACACGCGCGGTTCCGAGGGGGAGAGAGACGCCAGAGAGGCGGCTGACGAGACCGGCGCTAAAGTATACGGCATATTCCTACAGATCGCTCGCGTGAAAACATCGTACAGACGTGAAGCGCGCAGAGCAGCAGACTGCGGAGACTCAGAGAGCAGAGCAACAACAGCTGCAGAGCGCTTGCGACGACGGGACAAGGAGATAGACGGCAGTTCTATCCCTAACCTGCATGTTACTGACATCGACGCTCGCAGCCGTAGGTGCGAACAAAGAAGGACAAGAGAAGAGATAGCAGAGCCAGGGCCACCCCCGCACGACGCCACGAGAAAGCGAGCGAGAGAGACAGAGAGATCGGCGTCACACAGCTGCACGCCAGCACGTCGCGAGTGCCAAAGTCAGTCGCTCGCCGCGCGAGCAGCCGAACGCGCCTGCAGTATATAGAGGTAGAGGATCGAAGGAGAGAAGCGAGAAAACGCTATATAAGCATTAGAAGGGAAAGAGCAGCCGAGAGTTCTTCCCAGAGGCAGAATCATGGCAGAGGGTGGCCTCGACTTGAACTTCCCCATCTGGGGCCTGCTGCCCAAGAAGGAGACGGGCGTCACGCAGTTCCTTGCCAAGTATCCGCAGTATGATGGTCGGGGTACGATCATGGCTATCTTCGACTCCGGCGTCGACCCCGGGGCGCCCGGATTGCAGGTATCGTTTTATCAGTTCCATTTTTATTATTTTACTTTTCCGCTGTATTCGAAAGGTTCCTTTGAACGTCGACTTTTCCTTTTCAAAAGTATCAAGCGGCCACTCTTTCAGCTGTAAACTTCTTGTGGCTTGTTTCTGTTTTGAAGAATCATTTTGTGGGCCTTCAAAAACACCTAGTCATCTTTCCTTCCATTATTTTTTTTTGCTTCTGTAATTTTTATCTCTCAATTATTTCATTAAAGGTTACATCCGATGGCAAGCCCAAGATTATTGAAAGGTTTGATTGCAGTGGATTGGGTGATGTTGACACTAGTAAAGTTGTAAAAACAATAGATGGATATTTAACAGGTATCACTGGACGTAGGTTAAAGGTGAGTCATCCAATTGTTTACACATTCTAATAATAATTTGCTTTGTTTAAGGGTACTTTAATTTTATCTGTTTTTTCTTTTATTTATGAAAAAATTAATAGTTGCAATTAAACATTTTCTGAGTATTATACAAATATTAATACACTTGAAATTTGTAAAAAATAAGTTGCTTAACCAATTTTTCACATTATTTCACTTAAATTAATCAAGCTTATAATGTTAATCATTTAGATTCCAAATGCGTGGCAGAATCCTTCAGGAGAATATCATCTTGGTGTTAAAAATGCATATACACTTTATCCATCCAAATTGCGTGAAAGAATTACACAAAGCAGAAAGAAGAAGTTTTGGGATGAAGGCTATAAGACTGCTTTGGTAGAAGCCACAAGAGCATTACAAGTGAGTTGAGATAAAGTCAAGTTTTGATAAATTGACAATATTTTTAGTTTTGTCTAGTTATAAATATTTCAAAACTTTCCACTTATATTTACATATTTGTATTGTACAGTTGAAATATTTATCTAATTATATTTTATAATTCATAATATGCTATTACAAATTATTTTAATTTTAAAAGCTTTTATAAATATGCTTTCATTTAAAAGTAGCTGCTAGTTAGAATTAGATAAAGGTTTTATTACTGAAATACCTTTTATGAAATATGTTTTAATAACAACAGAGTACCATTAATTTCATAAACTATTAAATGTTCAATGATGATCTTGATAAAATAATAATTTAGGACATATTTCACAATAGCATGCATTTAGCTATACCTGTCACTATATTTATATTTGGCAATTTTAATTGAGCAAAGACATTGACCTCCTTATCTGATGTGCCAATTACAATTCCTTTTTCATCTTCAAGATCATCAATGTGGTTCTGCAATGTGTCAATTTATAAACATGCACTTATTTGTCTTTAGGAATTTGAAGCAAAAAATCCACAATTGAATACGCAGACAGAAAAATTAGAAAAGGAAGAACTCGAAGCTCGTGTAGAATATATAACAAGCTTAGAAAAAAAATATGACGATGTTGGTCCCACATATGACTGTGTTGTTTTCCATGATGGTGGAGTATGGAGGTGAAAATTAATTATAAATTATAAATTATTTAGAAATATGCTAATGCATATATTAGAATTAAATTTATCAATAAATATATATTTAATGATAGACAAAACATAAAATTATAGAGCTTGCATTGATACATCTGAACAAGGAGATTTGGAAAAAGGTATATTACTTGGAGAGTATTCAACAACAAGGGAATATGCACCACTGACTCAAGAAGATCAACTTAATATTTCTATAAACGTGCATGACAATGGCAACACGTTAGAAATAGTCAGTCTTTGTTGTAAGCAATTTCAGACACAATTTATTTTATTTGCATTTCATTGATTTTTGTTATAGATTTCACTGAATATAAGATTTTTTATTCTTTATTTTAAAAATTGATAAATTTTATAAACAATCCAAATAGACTTAAAATTATTGGAGTTTGTTATTTTTAAATAGTAATATATAAAACGTAATTTGACGAAAATTAAAATTATAATTCTTTGACTAATTACAGCACAACACGGAACTCACGTAGCTTCTATTGCTGCTGGCTGTTTTCCTGAGAATAAAGAGCTGAATGGAGTGGCACCTGGAGCTCAAATTATATCTTTAACCATTGGAGATGCTCGTATCAATACTATGGAAACGGGTAGTGCAATCGTGAGAGCAATGATTAAAGTTATGTCATATAAAGATAAAGTACATACTATTAATATGAGTTATGGAGAGCGTGCTCATTGGGCCAATGCAGGAAGAATAGGAGAACTCATGAATGAAGTAATTGATAAATATGGTGTAACATGGGTGACATCTGCAGGAAACATGGGTCCAGCATTGTGTACAATTAGTAAGTTTAAAATAATCAAATTGACATAAATTACCAATTATGTAAATTAAATATTTACTTTAGTTTTAATATATTCTTCTTAATTTATCTGTCATTTATACAAATTTTCGTAGATACGCCTCCAGACATCAATTCCAACAGTATTATTGGTGTTGGTGCATATGTATCACCTGATATGATGATGGCTGAATATTCTTTAAGAGAAAAAATGCCTGGTATGCCTTTCACGTGGTCTTCAAGAGGACCAATGACTGATGGTGGTTATGGTATTAGTGTTTGTGCACCTGGTGGTGCCATTACTAGTGTGCCAAACTTTACATTACGAAAGTGCCAGTTACTTAATGGGACTAGTATGGCAGCTCCACATGTGGCAGGTGCTGTAGGTGAGTTGAGAACTTTAAGATTAATGTTGACATAAAACAGTATCTATAGAAAGTATACAATATAATTACATATGTTTAGCCGTCCTTATTTCCGGACTTCTTGCGAGAGGTCTACATTACTCACCATACAGTATAAAACGAGCTCTTGAAAACACTGCACATTTTGTCGATACACTTGACCCATTTGCACAAGGATCAGGTCTTTTGCAAGTTGAACGAGCTTTCGAAAATCTTACTTCTAATGCGACTAGTTCTGAGAGAGATGTCAGATTTTCTATTAACTGCGGTGCAAATAATGCTAAGGGTATCCTTTTGAGAGCTGGAGTTATTGATCGTCCTAAAGATTATGCTATAACTGTAGAGCCAAATTTTTTGGATAGCGAAAATGTCGGTATGTATAAATTATCTGTTATATTATTATGCAAACAATTAGGCATATCTATATATGTATTGTGTTTTGCTTGGCTTTTTTTTTATTTTAATCAATATATTAATTTCTTTCATTTATTTATAAAAACTATTTGTGATATAGTATCCGTAAAATCGAATTTTACGGATTCATTTGTAGACGTACAAATGCGATTGCACATACCCGGGAACCAAATTTTCTGGACAATATATAAAAAAAAAATAAAAATAATCTTTGTCACTTGGCCGTAAGATTTCACGCCATCGTGTGATTGAGCGACACTCCTCGGTCCGTGAAATCGCATTTTACAGCCTTGTAACGAAAATTATATGAATTTGTTTACTATCAATGTCATATTTTTTAAATTTATTATTTGTTATGTTGCTATTATAATTTTCTTATTTTTTTTTCTCTTTTGAATAGATCCTGCACGTAAAATCAACTTTAATCTAAGACTTGTTATGGTATGTGATGCATCATGGGTTCATTCCCCGACTCATTTCGATTTAATGCACATGCCACGAGCTTTCGCCATTAGAGTAGATGCCACTTCATTACCAGAAGGTGTTCATTTTACCAGGTATATATCTTAGAAATAACTTTGTACTCAACATGTTGTAAATCTTTTTTCACAATAATTTAAATTTATTTTACTTTTTTAACAGTATTCGAGCTTATGATGTAACAAACGTGGATAAAGGTCCTGTTTTCAAAATACCGATCACTGTAGTGCAGCCATCAACAATTCCTAAAACTGCACCTCTTCCTGATCTCAGTTTTACAAACGTCCTTTTTAAACCAAATACCATTCAGAGACATTTCATACTCGTGCCTGATGATGCCACATGGGCAGGTAATTAAAAAAATTTTCATACACTATTTTCAATCAACATGTGAATGATAAATTGTAATATTTTACAGTTTTAAGACTGAAAAGCTCTGATAAAGATAAGACTGGTCGATTTGTCATGCACACAATGCAAGTGAAACCTCGCTTATCAACGAAGACTCTGGAAGTCAATAAAATGCTGAACATTACTTCCCAATCAGAAACTATTCAAGGTTTCGCTGTTCAGGGTGGCTTAATTTTGGAAGTAACTATTGCTAAGTATTGGGCAAATTTAGGCGATATACTCATCGATTATACCATCGAATTTCACGGAGTTCGTTTAATAAATGGAGACCTTACTATGCAATCCGGAGACGGTATTCACCGATTAGAACTTCGCAGTTCGTTAAGAAGTGAAGAGGTGGTGCCAAATATATCTTTTAAGCACTCAGTTCAAGTCCTAAGGTATTTGAGACGTCTTAATTAGCTTACAAAGTATTATATTAATATTAGATGAGCATGATTCCATAATATTATTCTCATATATTTTTTTCTTATACATTTTCTTATACATGACACTACTATGAATTATTGGTTATAACACACACTATCGGGAAAAACGAACGTATGCGTAAATTTTTTTAAAGAAACATTCTCTATATTATTTTTATGTTCTTGTTAAACAATTTCTCTAGAAGTAAACTATTAAAAAATTGATTATATACGAAATTTCTGTTTTAATATATACGAGTGTTTTTGATTCAGACCCATTGATTCAAAAATTGGACCACTACGGGCCCGTGACATCATTCCACCTGCCCGTCAAATATTCGAGTTGCAACTAACGTATACATTCCACATTGCAAAGGCAACAGAAATAACACCTAATGCTGCTCTATTGAGTGATTTACTGTATGAGAACGAATACGAATGTCAGATGTGGATGATATATAACGTTAACAAACAACTTATTTACTGCGGAGATGCCTATCCAAGTAAAGTAAGTATTATAAACATTATTTCGTAAAACATTAAAAGATAAACAAATAAAATAAAGATTACTAATCATACTATTTGCTTATTTTAGTATGTTCTATCGAAAATCGAAAAAGGAGATTACACTTTGAAGATGCAAGTGCGCCATGAGAAAAAGGAATTACTTGACAGATTAACGGAAATGCCTATACTGCTTACCCAAAAACTCAGCTCGCAAGTTTCTCTTGATGTTTATGCCAGTCAGTCACAAGCCATTATTGGTGGTAAAAAGATGGTGGCTGCCTCTATACCTCCTGGCCATATTTTGCCATTGTATATTGCACCATTGGCCAATGAAAGCAAGTGAGTACCTAAAAATTACTATAACTCGTCTTTTATACTACGTCTAAACTATTGTAAAGTTATTAATTATTTATAATTATGAAAGGGACACATTCGCAAATTTCATTTCTAGTTTTAGCAAGCCTTTTATTATACTTTTTTGGCCAACATTTTAATAGTAGTACTATGAATAACATTGTACAACCTAATGAAAATTTAATTTTAAAGAGTTAATATAAGTTTTAGTATAATCATTACATTGATTTATTTTTTTTATTTTCTATTTTGCAACACAGCACTGACAACATGTGAGTTTGTAATATTAATTTCTTATAGTTTTTTGGCATAGCTATCTGCTTTGCGACAATGCAAAAAGGAAAATCTTTTACAGTAAATTATTTTCAAATTAATACAAATCTTTTTCTTTTAGATGCTTCTGCGGCACTTTTTTAGTTTATAGCATGTAGTATTTAAAATATAACTATATTATTTTTCTACCTTAAAAACTAACATCTTGAAAGAACTGCTTTTACAATTTGTGTGTACTTTGATACTCTGTAGTTCCATATCATAAAGCTTTCTTATAAACTGTACATGCATTTTATGTATTTCATAGTTAAATTGACTTATGGATTGTTTTTTTTTTAAATTTATTTATTTATTTATTATTTCTTAGTACAAAACTTACATTTTTCTCTTTTTTTTAAAGAATTTCGAAAGGAGCTTCATTAGGTTCATACCTTCAAGGAACAATAACTTTCTGCAAAGACGAAATTGGGAAAAAGGTTGATGTAAATACGTTTAAATTTGTACTTTCGGAACCAGCTAAGAAACCCATTAGCCAAAATAATAAAGTAGAAAAAGAAAAGACAACGAAATGGGACGAATATAGCGAATCTTTACGTGACCTTAAGTGCAATTGGCTTTCAAAGCTTGGTAAGTAACAGATTTAAATGATAAATTTTTAGGTAGGCAATATAATAGTATCAATTTAAATTTTTAATTCAAGTTGAAACTCAATATTTTATTTATTTTGTCAACTTATAAAATTTATTTTATTTTTTGGCACATCATGCAACAGCTCCACCTCTCAGTAAGTTTCTTAAAGACCCTTTTGATTTCTTTTCTAATTCCCGAAATGTGATTACTGAACCCTTGACTTTCAATGAGTTTTGAAATGTTATATAAATATTAATATTTTATGTTTGTAAGTTAACATATGTATGTATGATTTTTGTTATTGTTTTATGAAATTTATGAATCCCTAATTATAATGATAAAAATAAATATTACGGATAATTTTCTTAATTTAATATTCCCTGTTATTAAATTTTAGAAATTTATATATAACTTATTATATTCCTAATGAAATTAAAACTCCCTATTTAGTTTCTCTTTCAAATAACACAATACAGATTATTTAAAATCATTAATCTATTTTGATCTCTATGTAATCTAATAACGTTTTTAGATTGTATACAAAAATTTTACCCTCTGCATCACTTTATTTAGTAATGAGTTTTCTAATTTAATTTTACTTCTGTTATTTAGAACCTGGTGAACATACAAATGAGCTTTACCAGGAATTGAAATCCACTTTCCCGGACCATTTACCGGTACATACTGCCATGCTTATGTCGTTGGACTCGTGTGATGCACCACGACATGTGCCACACGATGATTTATCCGAAGCAGCTATTAACTTCTCAAACCAGATAATCGGCATCGCTGATGAAGTTATTAAGGCTGTTGATCAAGATAAACTCTTAGCTTATTATGGCTTGAAAAATGATCAAAGGCCAGATGCTGCCAAAATCAAATCCACAATGGATAAGCAGAAAAACTGTCTCATCGATGCTTTGGTTAAGAAAGGTTGTGCACTGGCTCGCCTGTATGTGCATGGTAAGAGAAAAAATGATAACGAGGAAAATCTAAAAGTTCTGTCAGATAGTGTCACTAGGTTATGGAGGGATGCTCAGAAATTCGCTGAGGCTACTGACACAAAAGTAAGTTTTGTTTTTGATTTTCATAATTTTAAGCAACTTTATTATTTATTACCAAATTTAAAATGACCCATGATAAATCATCAATAAATTTATTTCTAGGTCATTGCTCTTTCATTATGGCATGCACATATAAATAAACATTATGGCAGATATTTGAAATTGTTGACACGATATTACGAAGATAAACCAGTCAAAGAAATCGATGAAAAAATCATCGAAATTGCAAAAACTTTAGGATGGGAATATTTAGCACAACACGTGAATACAAGTATTCCATGGAAATTCCCTCCTGCACATATTTTATTTTGATCATAAATGGTAAGGACGGAGGAAACATTCTTTAATGAATACATTTAAAACGTGAGATAAAATGACAAATTTTTCAAAAAAAATTTAAATTAAAAAAAAAAATACAAGTAAAGTGTTTGTAATTTAAATAAGGCCCGTCCGAGTAGTGGTTCTGGCTACAATCACATTCAAAATTGTGTATTTTCTACCACCATTACGTTTATTGATCCTTGAAGTAATTCCATATCGTTAAAATTGTAATTGTTTGATATTAATCAAAATTAAATACAATTGTTTGAATCTTCAACTTTCATGTAAAATAACTATAAAAGGAAAATATTATTTTATCTGGTATAAAGAAAATAAACTATGTTATTATAATTTGAAGGGAAAGTGAGATAATTAATAAAAATTATGTTTTATTACTACAACTTTATCGGATTTAAGTACAAATTGTAGGAATTGAATGAATTTAAACGCATTTAACATTAAATTTCTTTATTTAAAAAACTCATCAAGATTAAATTTCTTTTCTAGATTTTAAAAGATTTGGATTTACGCACGGCCATTTCTTGAAATGAATGAAGCATCTCTCATTGAGGGCTATATCGGTGTGCTCCGAAAAAAGATGATCCTTATTTTCCAAGATGGTTGGACACGCTATGCAAATACTTTTACATATAGTAAAAATTATTTAGCTTAATTCATAAAAGCAATACAAGTATCAGTCAGTGAGTTATACATATTCATTAGTCGCAAAATGTCCGTACATATAGCAGAGAATTTTGAGATTGACATTATTCTTTAATAGTAAAATGAAAGACTGTCTAGTTTGAACAATATTCAGAGGAAAGCATAATTTTATACATGCGCATTTGCGTACAATCATTAAAATTGTAACTCAGCATGTTGAGTTCTGTAAAATATAATCCTTTTTACGCAGGTAACTTTTATCAGTCTGCGCAACGCAATATTTGAGTTATCGGATTGAGGCGATTGTATCGTTTATAAAATGACTGATCACGTTTTAATTGTAATAAAAATATCATTAAAAATTAATCTGTACTGTATTGTTCAATTTTCTCCGTCACAACAGTCTCCCTATGTATCCATTTTGCAAAATTGCAAACCGATTTATGACTTATTTGCATGTAATATATAAAAAACAATCGGTATGTAAAATAGCTCTTTTCTGATCAATTTCTATCCAGACATTTGTAAACATAGATTACACGGAGTAACAAATCATTTAACAAAGTCGATTTCCTTTTTTCCTTTTTCTTTTGTTCAAATGTTCTACACATTGATTAACTTAATTTTGTACTAGATCTCTCGAGAGTAGTTAATGTGCTTTATCAAAGTACCTCAACCAGTCAAGATCAAGCTGTGACTTGACATCTCTTTTAAAAACTTTGTCCATGACAAAGTACCTTAACGACCTTACCCTTAAAATATATATTCTAAAAAGTCTTTGATAAGATAGCATTTATACATTTTTAATAAAATTAGATTCTGTTATAACCATATTTACAGTATTACCTAAGAAAATGTTAGGCAAAAATCAATCAATTTCCACATTATTATCATTAGTATAATAAATGAATTTCGAATGCTATGATTTAATATTTTTTGACTCATCAAATGATGGAATTATTTAAAATTACAGATCTTTTTGATGTTAATTATTTAGTACATCACTACAGTTACAAACAAGCTCATTTACAGCATGTAAAATATTAATTTTTTTTTCAGTTCTCTGTAATATTTATTGAAGTGTATTATACACATTTGAACTTTTTCAAACTATTGAAGACCATTTACGAAAATGTCTGTGTTTTTATAAATGACTTTGGGAACTATTTCACAGTTGCTTTATATTTTTAAAAACATAGAGCGCAATATAAAGTCAACTACGTCGAGAAAGACTGGCAGGAATTGTGATTTAAAAAAAAATTGTATAAATATTACCTGTAAATGAAATGGATACTTAATTCTTTTTTTTTTACAATAATGTGAAAAAGATGCTAATCATGTGATGTAAGTAATAGATACATCTTTTCAGACATATCGCAATCAATCACGGCATAGCAATGTTTATCTTTTAATTTACAAATCACTTTTCACGAGTTCGACCTTTTGCACTTAAACGCGTTGTCACACATCAATTTGTATATCACTATCTTCAGCTTCACTTTCTGTACTAGCCATTGCATCATCACCAACAAGTAACGCTGCTGGCAAATTCTGAGATACACTGTCAATTTCCAACCTTGGTGTTGAATACACATTAAGAACTTGAATTGTAGGTGGTGAGACTGACAGACATTGCTGTACAGAGCCAAGTGGATCAGTTGATAAACTGTCACAGTCAAGAGGACTGGACAGTTGTAATTGTAAGTTGTGGAGTTCAGGTATATGTGGGCGAATCTGAAAAAAAATTTGCATTTTTAATAATACAGTTTATACATGATTTTCAATGAAAAAAGTAAAGCGTAAACTAGAAAATATATAATAGAAAAAAATTTCAATTCGTGAAACGCATCATGACAAAAGTTTATTTTTATAATGTTTGAATATTTTAATATTTCAAATACATGCTTCTATAAAGTTAATAATGAGTATTTAAAAGTTTAAATTAAGTTTTAAATAAAATGATAGTTTAAGATTATGAGCCAAATCTGTATGGTAGAAAAATAATACTTTATCAATAACAACTTAAATGATTTGAAATTTTTAATACACTAAAACCATGTAAATAATGCCACCACTAATACCTTGTATCCATCTCGAGTATGAGGATTTCGACAGCCTCTGCATCTGCATTCAAGGCAAGGTTTGCTTTCAACATAACATGGACATCTTTGTCCACAGCATGTCAATTTTCCAGGTATGGCAGTAGCATTTCCACATCTACACCCTTTTCTTTTACTCCTTGTGGAACTTGACCTTGGTTTCTTAAAATGAACAATAAATTAGAATTTGTTTTGACTGCTGAAGTAATAAAAAAAAAATATTTTTTTAAAAAGATGCTGTTACATATTTTGTTCTATCTGTAGTATATTGAATAAAAACTAAAAAATTTAATTTTTTTTAAATTACAAAAGATGTTTCAATAATTTATTAAGAAGAAACTAAATTTTCCATGTTTAATAGTACATTCATATAAAAATGTTAAGATACAATAGATGTAAAAAATGATATAATAGATTTTTGTTTATGTCAATAATACTGAACCTGTTGAATTAAAATTAATTTTTTCATTAAACTGGTAACAATAAAAACCAAACTTTGGAAAAAACATTTTTTAAGTTTCTCTTTATAAAACTAAAAATAGTGTAAATAAATGTAATAAATAAAGAATGTTATGCTTAATAGATCTTTTGACACTCACTTTGCTACTTTTTGGAGTTTTCTTAGGCTGGCATTGAGTATAGGTTAATTGAGAAGCAGGTATACATTTAACAACGCCGACCTGTGATTGCGAGAGAGACTGCAGTTGGTGCTGTTGCGTGTCCACCTCGGACTGCAGCACAGCTTCCACCTCTTCTGAGGCAGCAGCTTTTCTCTTTATAGTAATTTTGTTTCCAGAGCCAGCATACATCACAGAGTAAATAGAGGAGCCATTGGACACAGTCTTGATAGCAGCCGGTGGCTCCTGAGTGGCCAAAGGATCAGCCTGGGGAACGACAGGATTACTAGCAGCTGTCTGGGTAGAGGTTGTACTAGTGGTGTAAACGCAGGGCAAAATGCTGTAGGCTGACTTTGATAGTCCAGCGTTGCTCTTGAACTCGTCCTTAAAGCCAGCGCCCTCCTTGATGAGCTCGCTGAGGCAGCTGGCACCAAGGCAGGGCATGCCATTGCTAGTGTTGCTGCTGGAGACAGCGAGGACCAGGCACCTGTAGATGCCAGTGCTGGTGAGGTACTCGCAGAGCTTCTTGTAGCACTGCAGCAGTATCCTCAGCTGAACGTTCTCGATGTACTTGTCGTAGTCCTTGCACCAGCCACAGGACGGCTTGAGCTTCTTGCGGCCGCCCCGGCAGGCCCGGCACACGTGGTGCTGGCAGTTGGTCTCCGTGGGTGTGTGCGGCTCGATCAGCAGGTTGGAGCAGACGGTGCAGCTGAGGCTCTGGCGCAGGTAGGGGACGAGCCTGTAGAGGTCCGTCCAGGAGTTAGGGTCCTCGCTGTCGGCTTGCAGGATCAGCCGGCAGGTCGAGACGTAGAGGCTGGTGGCGTTCATCGCGCCCGTGGCGGGGGCGCCCGCGAGTGCTGCTGGTGCGCGCGCGGCGTGCCGCTGGCGACGTTCTCGGGGGCCGGCCGGCCGTCCGTTAGCGTGTCGTCGCGCGCGCTGTCTGGAGACGCGCCCTTACCTCACTGCGCCTGCCACCTGGCACGAGCTCACGACGGTCGGGCGCCGGCGCGGCGACTCCTCGGGGCCGGTCGCGTGAGTGCGGGAAGCCGCTGGCCGCGGACTATCTAGCGCGCATCTTCGCGGAGCGAGGGATCGGGCCCTTAACCATCTTCACCCGCAAACAAAACATCGGCCATATTGAATTTTTCTCCTCCTTTCCCTCTCTCTTTCTCTCTCTCTCGCTCTCTCTCTTCTCTTGCGCGCCGCTAAACTGTAGATATCCTGTACAGTAAACTGGAGATGAGTACGGAATTTCTCTTTCTCGCAGGCGCGCGCGCGCCGCCACTGGAGATGGCGAGGATCTTTCGATTCGGAGCCGCTCGTGAGCATGTGTGCGGCGCGCGGCTGATAGAGGGGTGCACGCGGCTCGGCCAATCACCGAGCGCGTCGAGGCTTCAGCAGGTGCTTTCGAAAAAACCGAACGAGAAACGCGCACAGTAGTATCCCCGCGCTTGCTCCGACCTCCTCCAGTAATGATCTAGTCCTGCATGCGCGTTCAAGTACGATACTCCGATTCGGTGTTACAGAGTTTAGAGTTTCGCGTGGATGAGTTATAAGTGGGAACAAGAGAAAGATTCATTCATGACGCGAATTTTCGAGCCGCGAACCGGTTCCCAGCAGTGCGACAGCGAAAACTCCCGACGGCGTTTGGTGAGCAGGGCTGTGCGGAGCAGAACCAGAACATGCGGAGTACGTTAGACACACAGTGGCAGATGTGAAGTCTAAAATAACGTAGCCGTGCCTTGACAACCAGTTCGAGAACATTGACTAAGATATTATATACGTACATATAGGTAGGCAAGTTTTTTCGTTGCTATTTAAATAGCGTTTTTCACTTCTACATTGTATAGATGGCAAGATTCATTTTATCAATCAATTGAAATACGCTTGGCATGTAACTGTCAAACGCTCTTGTATACGTTGAGACATGTATCTGCCTCAATCACTAGCTATTTATTATTTAATGAATAATAAGACATTTTAGAATTGTTACAATATTTTTAAATACGTTTTATCGTACTCCAAAACCAATTAAAAGTTATTAATTGTTTATAATAATTAACTTGTGCAATGACGTTTTTTCTTTGATGATTAAATTACGATATGTACCAACATTCGTAATGAAAAGGAATGAAATTTGTATCCGTATATAATTTTAAATAAATAAATAAACGCCAATGGACTTCTGACTATCAGGCAGTACGTTTTAACATACATCACAAAAACAGTACTAAAAGTTTGAAGCATGTATGAAAAATTATAATTTATCTGTAGTAAAAAGTCTTTATCTGCCAATTTCGTTTTCTATATATCATTTTATTAGGCATACTTTGCAATTAAAAATTTCACGTAAGTTTTACGGAAAAAAATAATCAGTAAATTATACATTTTCTATAGTTAATTTGACTATAAAGTGGCAAGTTCGTTTTACTTTCTAAAATATCGGTAGAATTTCCAATTTTGAAAAGTAGA
>UXGD01004672.1:0-16432 GCA_900474315.1 Torymus auratus | reverse complement strand
TCGGTCTTACAGTCTTATAAATTAAATCACTTAATATTAATGGCAGTCAGATTGCCCTTGTTTATAATCACCCCCATGGAATATTTCATTTGAAATTTACTAAAAACATAGAAAAGTTTCATGTAACTTTTAGATATCCAATATTGTAAAATTTTCAGTACAGTTAAATTGAAAATACAAACTATTGTTTTTCTATGAATTCTTTCATTGAAATGTTATATAAAAGGAAATGATTTTCCGTATGATGAAAATTGTGTCCCATTTCGATATTGAAATCGTTCTAGTTCGTAAAACAATTAATCTATGGTTTTATTTTGTTGCATCTATGAAAAACAATATTGGATTAAATTCACACGCAATCATCGTATTACAATTCAACAATATCCTACGCACAATTTTTCAAACAATAAATTGCCATCGAATCATATTCTTCTGAAACCGCCTACTCTACTTTCAGTAAAATAACTATACACGGTCATCACAAGTTATCACATTACATTTCCAAAAGAGCTCAATTCCCGCAAGACGAGTCCACAGCGCACCTCGCGATACATCTCGAACCCTTTTGATTTATTAGACCTAAAACCACGCCAATCCTCTTGTCCGCGAAACATATATACAGACAACATCTCACTCCTCAATAACTAAACAGCCAATATCCAGACAATTTTAGCCGCGGCCGCAACCTCTCGAGATATATCTACCCTGCGCGCACCTCTCACTTCGACCTCGCGTTAATGATTGATAAGCGCCCCGGTATAAGCCAAAGGTCGCGTTTTTCCGTTCAGCTTCCCGCAGACGACGCGTGCGGTAATGGTTACCTGACCCGTATGGATTAACGGCGCTAAAGACGCGCGCGCCCTAGCCACATCAACCCTTTGCGCGCGGCTTAGCGACGTAGTATAGTAGTTACTCCCCTCGCGCTCGGGGTCTAATGCATGAATATATTCGTTTTGAGGCGCGTATAAGAGGATTAGTCGGGCTTGATAGAAATCATTTTTGCAGGCTAGCGAATGAGGTGGGAGAGCTTTTGAAGTCCCGGCGACGAGCTTTTGCCTCGGCTTTTGTTTTTCGTATGATGGATATTACAATGCAAATGTTTATGTTTATGTTTAATTTGTAATTTGATGAGGAAAGTGGAAGAATTCGTGCAGGGCGTTGAGTTGAGTATGAAATATTGTGTGGGGGAAAGTGAATTGTAAATATTAAGAATGTGAAATATGTGATGTTATAATCTTTACTTTTAATTGAAATGGGGTTTGTAAAATTAAATTTTTCAAAGTACACGTAGATATAAAATTATGTAGTATCTTTTTTCTACTTCGAAAACTTTGACTATCGTAATGATTTTTGTAGATACATCATACAGAGGAATATAATGAAAATACATATTAGATTCGAATTTTCTATATTTAATATAAAAAGAAATAGCCTGTGTTAATAAATACACAATGACCATAATAAAAGATAACGAGATGAAACTCTTATTTTGCCCGATTGACCTACTTTATTGCTGAAACAAGAATTTTTATCCATCGACAAGAGTTTCGGATAAATCTTTTATATGGAAGACAGGTGTGGCTATTCAGAACCTCGGGAAGAGAACATAAGATAATAATCTTCTTCAATAATAAACGGCATACTCAAAGCTTATATACTTCCGAATGGTGGTTATTTATTATTTCACAGAGTGAGACTTCATTTTCAGAAAAAACGGAATTATTGTCATCTGCAGACAAAGAGTGTAAATAAACCAAGTGATTTTTTCATACTTATCTGCACTTCTGAGAGTGGAACTAGGACAAATTTTGTGAAAATAAAGTTTCCGAAACTCTGCAATGTTCCTAAAGTGAATAAAAATTTGTCCGAGCGAATGGCAAAAACATTGATACTTACTCTTTCGTTTCTGTTGAAAAATTATTTTTTCCATCTAATAGAAAAGGTCACCTACATTTTTTTTTATAACCGCTAAGTTATTTTACAGATAAATTAAAAAAGAAAACATCTTTTTCTTTGAATTAAAAGCCACGAAAATAAATAACAAATAAATCTCTTTACTACAGCTGAATAAAAACTTCACTGATACCACGCCAATACATTTTTAACTAATACTTTAAATCCTTTTAGAAATTTTCAAAATAATCTCTCCTTAGGATCTTGTACCGCACCTCCCTCACAAAGCCAATACCGCCATCAAGATCTTATATCTCAACATTTCTTAACACACGCATATACATCACAGCGTCTAACACCTCGGCCAACATTTATAGCGTAGACCTGTCGCAACTATCACCCATAGCCCCGGCCGTCCCCACCGACCCTACGTCAAAGTTTCCAGCCTATATCACTTCCACCGGATCTCACCTAAGACCCGTCCACGTCGTCCTTCCGCATTCCCTCTCTCCCTCCTTCCCTCAGCCGCACAATCAAAGCCGGAATAATGCAACGTTCCGCGAATTCAAACTCATCCTACTCTCCTCCCTCGTCTTCCAGGAACGAGATCGACCTGCAGGAGCTACGCGACTCTGGCCAACTGGAGCTCGTTCTGGTAGACCATCATACACTGCCGCCTGCGGACGCTGAGCTAGCGGACACGGTGCAGGAGGTCGTTGACCATCGGCCACAGGATCCAGCTTGGCCCTGGGCAGGCCGGAACGTCACGCTCGAGACGGTTGGCAGCTGCGCCAGCCTCGTCGCACGCGCCATTCTTGAACGCAACCCGGAAGCCATGACGCCTCAGCTCGCCCGTCTACTTCGAGGTATATATACGCTGCCTGCATATGTCTATGTATATATTATACGGAGCTGTTCCGCCGACTTAATTCCGTTATCTCGACTCGCGCAGTTTCGAGTTTCGAGGAGAAACAGCTTCTCTCTTAACTCCGGCGTATACGACGATAAAAAGTATCGGCGCGCGAGGGGGGCAACTTTTCCTTCCCTTTGTCTCTCTCGCTATAGCGCGGGTGCGCTGAAAAATATATCGGAGCGAGAAAAAAAAGGGGGCGAGAAGAAGAATGTTTTGGTTAGGAGAGGGAGAGAGTATTTTATACAACGGGGGGGATAGGCGCTGTGTTCGCGCGCGGCGAGAGAGGTGCTAAGCTCGTCCGTGTGTATTTTCCTGCGGGCTTATTCGGTTGCGAGAAAGGATTTCGTAAGTTCGCCCGCCCGCTCAGATTTATCATACGTTTTTCCACGCGCGTTATTTATGGCGTACCTTTGCTCACTCCCGACCGGTGTCGAATCATTTTGGAGCCGTGGAATCCCTTGTTCTTTCGTTACTTTCCTTTTTTTTCGCTGTTTCTAGGAAAACCGCTTAGTGGATTTTTATCGCGTGGTCGAGTTGTTTGGTCTTTTAATGAAATATTGGGCGTTTGGAGAATTCGCGGGGTTGGGTGTCTTTGAAGAATGATTGATTCGCGGGAATCGTTGGTTTGTACTATAAAAACAATATGGATAATAAGAGGTTTTAATTAAGTAAAGATATTTTTTTATTAGTATAAGTAATTACAAAAATGCAGTTATTGATTGTACCCTTTGATATTGGATATTTGTTGAAAAACTGCGAAAATTCAGAATAATATACGATCTTTCAATTTTCTCCTATCATATTTATTAATAAAATTTCGTAAAAACTGTGTATTACCAAAATGGAAAAATAATTAATTATGAGAGGATCAGTAAGTGCATACGTGAATAAAGCGCGGTAATAGGTCAAGTGAAATAAACAATGGATTTTTCTTCTTTCATTTAAAGGGTGACCCAAATGGTGCAGCTTAATGAAAGCGCCTCTAACTGACTATTCATACAAAAGTATGAATTTGATGTAATTAGAATGCAACTGAAACGGGGAAAAATGAAAGCTTTTAAATGCTACGATATATATAGCTGCACTTAACAAAAAATTGCATTTCAGCTTCTCTCTCTCTCTCTCTCTTTCTCCCTCCCTCGACATTCAATCGTTTAGAATGATGCAATTATGAATGGTATGAAACTATGGTTGGGTGTGGCACTCTAACGATGCATATTGCGCTTATTTACAACGCTTTCAGCGACTATTACAAATACGAATCTATTCCTATGATTTTCGAAACAAGACGCTGCGCGCATCGATTTTAATTATATTTTAGCCCTCCTGTAGCCTTATATATACCCATTGCATCCCCGTAACGAACTTATCTACTTCAATCAACTCGGCAAACTAAGATTGAATTTTATTTGTCTCGGCCGTAGTAGCGCCCCGGTAACAAAGAGCTTATACATTGCAGGTGCCTTGCTTAGTATAATAGGGTCATCTCGGAAACAATAGCATCCTGACGAATGATAAATCCCCGTCTTCCACTCTATTCTCCGAGCTCTATATATATACCCTGATGCTGCCGTTGTCCCAGCGGACGATTTTTTTTCCTCCGGGGCCGAGAGAGAGAGAGAGAGGCTTTCGTTATAGACACGCGCGCGGACAGGATATAAATTCTAATCCGGTGGAATCCCTTTTCTCTTTCTCTATTTCTAAATGTAACCCCCGGATAGTAAACTTCGATATATGGAGGATAATCTGTGAGATCGATGGTAGGTGATTTGTTTTTTCTTTCTTTTGCGGCCCTTTATATATGTTTACTCGTTATGAACTGACTTTCGCGAGTTCTTAAGTTTGTCCAAAACTGATCATCAATCGTGTGGTGTAAAGTTGCACCGTATAAGACTTTGAATTTATGGGGTACTTTTTGCCTATACTTACAAGGATTTTCGTATTTTATCAATCATGGAAAAAAATGCTTTCAAAATGCAAAAAAGTTATTAAAAATCTGGTATAATATGATTTTTCGAAATGTAATGTACAATAATGGCTCTTAAAATATTAAGTATATATAATCTGCGTAAAAGCTACTTTAATCACGAGATAGCTTTTTATTTTTATTACATCGTTTTCACTCGCGACAAAATTGTTCATTGCAAAGTGATATCCGAGTCTCTGATGGATTGCAAAAGTTAAATTAGTTATTGATTTTGCATTAAACGAAAAAATAAAGTTTCGTTTAATGAAAATCTAAGCAAATTTACCGATACATTACATTTGGAGAAACTTGTCAAATTATCGCGCGGAAACGAATACGGTTCCTCTCTCTTCTACGAGCATCACAGCCTTGGAATTCCATCGCCCTGCTTTCGCTTTTCCACCCCAATTTCATTTGTCAGCGCATGACTTCGCTTTCTTTCATTATTACTTTTCAAGTTTCCACTTCTCCCCATCCCTCTGTGTCACCTATACCATTCCGCGTTCGTAAATTATGTATTTCATTAATTGTACTTTATTTTTCACGGATCATAAATTGCCATCAATGAGAAAAAAAGAAGTTGCGAAATGGAAAAAGAAGGTAAATACTTTGAATGCGATTTATCCATCTTTTTATCAAGTTTCTATATATCTTTTCTGAAATTCTATCAAAGAAATAAAATAATACGCATTATTTTTTTGTTAGTCTTTTTTTACTTTGAAAACACTTTTTACATTCAATTTTTTCGTTCAATACTCACGGCGTTCCCTATTTCTTTCGTTCGACCATACAATTCATTTCGCATTTCTTTAATCATACCTATTTATAATATCCTCGCAGATAATCGAACAGTCTCGTAATTAAATCTCCGCTTCGAAACAATTAAAAATATATATATAACAAATGAAACAATTATAATATTAATATCTCACCTTTTGACCTCCCTGACACACTTGCTATTTCCTCTTAATCAATAATCAATATTTCAATATATTCCAGCCATGTATCATACTTGATTGGCTTTATTTCTTGTTCCAACATATGACAACCCGGAGCAAAACCGAAACTCTGCATAAATGATCATCAGTTCATTGATTTTCACATTGTTTAAAAATTAACTTGACTTTTTATCATAAATACAAATAAACGCTTTCACACAATCTAACCTTTATAAACGGAGAGAAACGGCTTATACGCAATGATTCATATTATATTTAATTTTAAAATATTCAATGCCACGCCGGTCCCTACGGGCTTCATAAATATGACCAATCGTCCTCCTTTTATTAAAAGCAAAAAGCAATGACTGCCTTCATAAAACCGCCTCCTTTGTCTCTCTTTCTCACTCGCCTACTCCCCCTTCGAAATCAAAATCCTAAAAAGCAAACAATTATTTCTATGACTCCGGCAGCCCCCCTCGCATTTCAACCACCGCCATCATCATCACCATTGCCATACCAATACTATACATCAGCTCCATCCCCGTCTTCTCTCCCTCGGTCCAATTTTTCACAGCATAACTTCGCCTTCTTTCATTATTACTTTTCAAGTTTCCACTTGCACGTCTCTCTCCCCCTCTCACTATCGTTCTTTGTCCCCCACCACTTCTCTTTCTCTCTCCGCACACCGGCGGGGGTGCAGGCGTTCAGCGCAAAAAGTGCGCCTATAACTCGGCTAAAACCCGCAGCGACGCTCTCTCTCTCGCGTCGACGTCCCATTGAACGAGTCGTTAAATATTTTCGCAGGCTCGCGCTGCCTGCCTGGCTGTGCGCCCCTCGATAAATCGTTATTTTTCCAGGGGATAAAATATTCGCGAGCGCGTCGCCAAAGGCATGCCGCGCCGCTCTCTTTCTCGCTCCCTAAAACGGGATGCTGCAGCAGTGTATAGCCCGGAATGTTTGGAAATTGGCATGAGCGCGCGCGGGCGTATGTATATATACGTGCAGACAGGTACAATGGGGTGTGGGAGAGAGAGAGAGAGAGAGGGTTGAATCGGTAGGCACCCACGCCGCGTATATACACACACGAGCGAGCGCGGGCTTGATACTTTTGTAAACATTATATTAGCCGGACGCATGGCAATCGCGCGATTCGCCCTCCGGCGCGAGCCTCTCTCTTTGTTTCGCTCGCTATATAACGCGGGAGCTGTGTGGAAACGCGCGTGATGCATGTGTGTGGCTGTGTATGGATGAGGCCGAGCTTTCCGCTGAAATCAGTGAATGTGCGATAGTGTGTTGCCAGGTTATTACCGAGATGATTATGCCCACCGAATATATGAATTATTCCGTTTGTACGAGCATCAGAGCTGCGCGAACCTGTATGTGTGTGTGTATGTGTTACCGAGAAGAGATTATGCCGTAACCGTTTGACGCGTTCGGTCGCGACAGAAATGCGTGAAAAATACATTTAACAGGGGATACTGGGTTTTTTCGCTAGGCGATCGAACTTGAAAAAGGGAAGTTGTTATGTAACTTGCTGATAAAAAGGTATGATAACTTTGAGAAAAAAAAAGAATCTTCTTTGTGCAAGTAGTTTAAACTTTGGATGAGAATTCGGACTTTCGTTCTACTTGAACTTAAGAAAAAGAATTTTAATTTTTTAAGTGGTTTAAAATGTTTCGTAAAAAGTTATAATTTTACTGTTATGAAACGATTATGTTTATTTACTTGTTACTATTTTCTGTAACAACAATTTGTCAAGTTTTAATTTATTATTCTTTAGTCGTAACGAGTGGGATTTACATAACGTTATTCTTTTTAAACAATTTTAACTTATACCGATAGTACAACTTTTATGCAAATGGAACATAAAATTTAGCTATAACAATAAACAGGTACACGATAACAATTTTTTTAAAAGAAAATGTTTATTTTCTGTAAGTCTTCTAAATATCACTCAGTTTTTGTATGTTATGACTTATATAATCTGAAGCATTTTGAAAGGGCAAATAATATAATATACAGATTTACTTATGATAATATTATCAAGAAAAATTCGGATAGAAATACACTAATTTTCATTATTTGAAAGTCCAATGTTCAAAGGATACTTCAATAAAGCTAATATGATAATATCATTTTGGGAAATTGATAAATAATTAAGATGAAAACAGTTTTATTTGTATATGATTCAATATTTGTTTATATAAAAGTAGATAATATCTCTGATAAATTAATTATGAAATCCTGATTAAATGGCTTTATTCACTTTATCGAACTAATAATATTAAAAAACTTTCTGAACTGTATTTCATTGATTTTGATTAATTAAATATGTAATTATTGCTCAAATGTACGTAATTTTGTATTATTTCAATAATATGAAATCATCAGGGTGATTTATATTCTGTGATTATTAATATTTCAAAGACTACTACACTCATAAAAGGCATAGCAATCGAAATTACAATAATAATTAATCTGTCTAAAAACCAGCTCCTTATGAAGAAAAGACGAAATGCGAAACATTATATTCGATTTTTTTATATCACGAAATACTCATACTATAAACACAAACATGCTCGTTCCACACATTATCGATGACCACCATAACAATTTCTTAAATAAATAACCACGCCAGAAAGTCGAGGCCTGCAACAACCGTGAAATTAAATTAATCAACCGTCATCGTTCGTCTTTGACGTCCCATCAATCTTTATCATCGCTTCGCTCCACTTCCCTCCTCTATATATACTTTATTTATACATCGCTGCGGGAAATTCCTCCGTCTATATATACATATATATTTAATTCTCTTTTTGCTCCCGAGACCTCGGCCGTCCATCGAGGCTCTTTTTCGATTCCGACTGCCGGTGGTACTATACTGCTGTCGCTGTTTTTCCGCGCGCAGCCTTTGTTTCAGCCCCGGGCGCCTGCCCCTGTGTATCTGTTTCTCGTTTTTTCGGCGCATGAATTATCAATTTCCCTACCTACCTACCTACCCGTCGAGGAAAAAAGGCTTTGTGATCGCGCGCGATAAAAGTCTTTCCGCCCGGGATTTCAGTGCCCTCCTACGTGCCTCTCTGCGCCTCGCTGTTACAGCGACGGCTTGTGTATATGTAGGCGAATACAAATACAGCTTCGCTGAAGTATTAAACAAGTTTTTCTACTCTGTGTTATTTTTTAATTCGCAGTTTATATATATATATATGTGTGTGAGTGTGTGAGTGTTTGGAAGAAGGTGCGAGATTATATTTTTATGCGTCGAAGAGGGTATCGCGGAAATATTTATTTCGCGAGGGAACTTTTTTTATGATTTATATATCTTTGTTACTTAACATTTCAGTCGTCGTTTTTGAGACAACATTTGTAAAATGAAGGGGATGCATTTTATATGAGTACGATTTAAAAGCTGTCGTATTTATAACGTCAATTCTGAGGTTACTAACAATCTCTCATGGAAAGTTTAATAATATTATTATTAACAATTTGATGAATAATTTATTACTAGAAAGCCAATCAATTTTCAATTAGATTACCCATGTCTAAATATATTTATTCAGTCTCGAATATCGTCTCTATAACGAACATAACGAAAATGACATATTTCAAAAAATACGCTGACGTTATACTATTATAGAAATTGAAAAAAGTGAGCAAGAAAAAACATTTTCCAGCAAGATAAAACTTCAAATGTATTTTAAAGTTTTCATGTACTATAAAGCAACGTGGAAAACGTTTGCTCGTCCTTTTGATATTTATACAGTTCTTACTTTTTCTTATAGTACTGTTCTGATTCCCTAGCGTCCGACCATCGTTCTTCTTTACTACTTAACTCCTTGAAATCTTGAATTTTATTATACATCTTATATGGTTCTTTTCTTACATTTCACCTTGGGGTCATTATTACGATTTTTATATTAAAAACGCCAAGTCTCGGTATTTTTATCGTGACTTTGTACACTTTAGGTTTCGTTTATTATACATTTACATTTGCGAAACATGGAAATAATGTTGTTGGTGTTCGTTGATGTGCTTTTATCTCGAAAGTAATTGATGCTTAATTTTCGATTAACGAAAACTTTACTTTACTCGAGTGCTCATGCAAATTTAACTTACACTTTGACGTTATACTGTGCGCTGTAAAAGTTTGAAGTGTACATGAAAAACGACGAGCAACATCTTAAAATTTCCATGAACAAGCAGCGCCAAGCTGTTCCTGCAGTAAATCCACTTGCAACTGTCAATTTTATTCTGCTTCCTACTACTAATTCTCTTAAGTAAAAAAATCGGAAAGCAGAATTAAAAACTTTTTCATTGTTATATAAAAGATGAGAATATGTGATGGGATAAAAATGCACAGACTTTATTTTCTACAAAATGTAACATAAAACTTTTCTAAAGGTAAACATGCAAAGTTTTAAACACACCTGCATGCAAAAAAATTTATAGAATTTTTCCCAGAACAACCTCTTTCATTATGCACTGTTTTCGAATAACCGTTACTTCTTTTGATCAGCGAAACTAGATGATATTTTTTTTTCCTGAAAAAAGATATAAAGCATAGCAATGTATTCCGTATGAGAAATTCCTTTTATTCACAGAACTGAACAAAGTGAAATTCCAATTGCCCATATGTAACGATCGGTCAAGCTGAAGGTACACAAAGCTTGTGTCTATAAAATTGTCGGGGCAAAGTTCCTAGAACAAAACTTTCTTTTTATCCGTTGAAAATTCGTTTTGAACAATTTTACGTCTTTCATTTTTCCATTCTATTTCACTCCCTCTCTCTTTGCTGTGAGAGTTGGAAAAAAATCATTCAACGGGAAAATACAGTAGAAAGTTTTAATTGTTTATTTTACACTGAATGTAGAATAAAATATTCCTACATGTACCAAATTTATATACTTACCTAATATAATATTGATAGTAAGAAATAAGTTGAAACGAAGACTTTACATTAATTTTGTGAAAAGTTTCCCTTTTTCATTGAAAATACGCCCTTTTGTAAAATGAGATGTTTAAAATTCCTGTGGCGGTACATTCGGTAAAAACTTGAGAAAAGGCATCATCAGATTCTATCGAGGTAAAGAGAAAGAATTTTATTACATTTTCTGGATTCCTGGAAAGTGTAATACATCCGCTGATATCTCTCTGTACTGTCTTGCGGTAAACGTGCTATCGGCAAAATATCTTCTACCCAACACGAATAAAATACAAACATGACACATTTTTATATACATAAATATTCATATTCCGATATATAACAGAATCTTTAATTAAATCTACTCATTCGAAAAACAAACAAAAGTGTTCACCTCCGAAACGACAGGCAAAATCCTTTCCGATCACTCACCAAGCACCGAATTATAAACTACTTCACAACTCAATTAACTCTCTTCGGCTAATTTCTATAGATCACACAATCACAATCGCCATCGATCCTTGCTCTTTTCCACCTACCACTGCGCTTCCACTCAAATTTTTCCATCTCTCTCCCCTCAACTCTTTCCCTCATCTCATCTCAAACTTTACCTGCCGGGCAGCTTCCTGTATACGCGCGCCCCCTAATTCCCTCTCAGCTTCCTCTTGGCTTTACATTCGAGAGCAGCTCCTCTCTCTCTCTCTCTCTCCGGCAAGTATTGTTTTCGGTATAATTGAGCGTGTACACAGTAGCCTGTCGGCCGCAGAGCTATTCCTACGGGGGCCGAAAGTTGCTTTAGGGCTGCTGAACTTTCCGCGCGCAAGTCGGAGGGCGAGGGATTCGGCCCGACCTCGCCGCACACTCGCGAGAGCTTACCTTTGGCTCCGCGCCTGTATATGTGTGTGTGTGGAGTGTAAATGGACGCGGTGGTAGAATCCTGCGTCGTCGTCGCATTTGCACGGACCCGTATTACACTTAGCCCTGGTGATGGGGTCCGAGAGAGCATGCGAAAGGACGTATGTATGCGAGTTAGCCCGTGAGCTATAGTCGTTAGTGTGTTTCGCAGAGTTGGCGCGAGAGTAAGCGAGCGAGCAACGTTTGCGCGCGTAGCAAGAAACAATTAGCGAAAGTGTTGAAGTAAGCGAGTTGCGCGCGCGCGGGACTGATATAGTAGATTTTTGGGCCGCGCGCGAACGAGAACTGGTACACCATGCAAGCGAACAGCGGAAGAAGTTCGCTAGTTCCTTTGCAAAGTTGTGTCTTTTGGGTGTACGCACGCGGTTGTATAGTGAAAGTAGTTTATCCAAGCTAAATTATTCTTGCTTTGTGCGAAGTTTGAGAAGGCAGCATTGTGATTGTAATTTTCTATTCGACACTCTGCAGCTGGAGTGTGTATATATGGGTTCTTCTCGAGGATGATATTCTTAATTTTCTTAAATTGTAGCAAAAAGATATCCTGAGCTAGCTATTTTTCAGTTACCTTTATTTGGCTAAAAAGGAACATTGCTTGTATTTCATAATTATGTACTAATCTTATATAAATTAAGGTATTTACAATTCATAAAATATGTATTTCAAGTATAATAGTATATATATAAGTAAAACTAATTTTAGATGAATTATGTAATTTTTGCATTATGATTTTTGATAAAAATTCTTCCATTCAATTAGAACGTTAATTAATTTTCTACCAAGGACCGTTTCAATGTTATTCATTCTGTAATTATGGTTTATAGCAATTTGTTACACAACTATCTCACGAACTAGCGTGTGAACTAGTGAGCGCACACGTATAACGAGCGAGTTTAATTGAAAACGATATCTGAGTTACTGGTTTATTTACCTCTCCTGTTAGGTATAGCAGAAGTTTTGGTTTTAATCATAAAAGAAATACTTTTTCAACTTTCGCAATCATCAGATTTAATTCAATTTCAATTTAAAACTATTTGCTATACTGATCGGCTGATCGAATAAAATTCTCCCTGTCTTTTTTTTTTAATTCCAGTGTAAATTAACAGATAATGAAACGAACTCCGTTGTATCCTGTACCTAGTACAACATAAAATTCTAATCAGCATTCCCAATCAATGAGAACAAAAATTTAACCGTTCGTCAAACAGACTTATACCTTTGATTGATTCTATCTACTCACCACGAAAGTAATTAAAAAAACTCGTGAACGATAGTACAAAACATCACCTAGAAACCACACGTATCCTATATAATTAATTCCTTGCGGCCTCGCTCTAATGCACCTCTACACACACACACACACACAAATACATGACGGTATAGAACCTCTCTCTCTCTCTAAGAACGTGCTCGAAAACAGCGCGCGTCGAGCCGCCGCGCACTCTACTCCTCGCTCGCAGCTGCATGTACACGCTATAACACTATATACGACACAAGAGGCGAGACGTGCGAGGGAGAGAGTGAGGACACGCTCTCTGCGCGCGCGCTCGTCTTATTCGAGGGTGGTTAGCGCCCTCAGCGCACGGCCGAGTCTGCGTCTTTGAGGAAAATCCGAGAATCAGCAGAGGGAGAGCAAGCAAGAGAGAGAGAGAGAGACATGGGGAGCTAAGTAGGCTTTTGGTCTTTCTCTCGAGAGAGAGAAGGAGAGGGCTGTGTGACGCGCGAGCGAGCAAGCAAGCTTCCTTTTTATTATTATTATTATTATTTCGACACGAGAATTGCATTTCTGAGGTAATTGAATACCGGTGTGTGTGTGTGTGCCGTATGTGTAATGGAGTGGCCGTCTTTTTTTGCAGGCGTTGTAGTTTTTTTTTCGGAGCTTGAGAGAATGGCGAGGGAACAACAGCGTGGGCGTTTATTAATGGCGGTCGTCTGAAAAGTCGGATCTGTTAAGTGAGAGTGGGTGTTTTGTAATCAAGACTGGTGAGGATTATCTTATTATGCGGAGGTGGATGCGGTCGAGTCTGTCGTCCCGAGTCATCGCCTCATTACGATGGTAACGCGCGACGGAGGAATCAAATATATAAAGAAAAAAAAAAATATGTCGGTGGTCGCGCGTGCGCTCGATTCCTTTCTTTCCTTCTTGCGGATTTATCCGCGGCTTCTCTCTGGGGAAATTCATAGCTATAATTTTTTCATACATTTGTAATGACAGCAATATATATCCAAATAGAGTGTGTGTATATATATACCTTATAGGAATGACATTTCTGAGATGTATATTTCTTTGCGGCGAGAGTCGAATGTTTATAGAGGATTGCAAATATATAAGTTGGAAATTTTCTTCTATGTTTCTTTTTATGTGTAAACAGATATAAGGTTGATATTAACATTTTATGGGTATAATTTTAAAGCGTTGTTTGAATATATAGGTAAATAAATACGAATATTTCTGTTATAAGAAATTTAAAAAGTTATCAATCTTCAAAAAGCCTACAAAAGTTTCTTTCAATAAATATACTTATATATGTTTAACAAAGATAACGAAAGAGACAGTTAGCTATTGACACACTTAAAAAAATATCCAACTATTGTCGCCAACTTCATCCCCCCAATCCGTAATTGGCCGCCTATCTCTCCCACTCTCTTAATGAATCATCACTTCCGCTCAAAAGTATCAACAGCACTTTTAACTAGCCTCAAAGAGGAAACTTCACTCCCGCGTCTTCTTCCTCACCCTCTCTCTCCTCACAGACCGAACTTTCATCCGCACCGAGCGAGAAACTCCCATTGTCCTTCAAGTCTAGCGTATAAAGCTCAGACTCCCGCCCTCTCTCTCGCACAGTGGAAACAATGCCAAGATCCGCAGCGTATAACCCGCTCTTTCCCCAGTGGTTAGCTAGCTTTTCGCCGCGGCTCTTTCTCTCTCTCTTTCCTCGAATATGCGCCGACTCTCTCTCTTTGTGCGGGTTTTCTATCTCTCCCGGATCGTTTGCCGGGCGATCGCGCGTGCACCGGGGGAATTTCAATTGACCGATGCCTGCGCGGACGAGCAAAGAGAGCCGTCGGTAAGCCGCTCGGCCAATTAGAGCGGGCAGGCCGGCCGGCCTGAAGCCAATGGCCGCGAAGGATTACTGGCGGTCGCCACGTTCCTACTGCTACTATCGTGAGGCTGTGCTCTCGCTTTTTTTTCTATTATGGTGTGTGAGAGAGGCGAGTGCTGAGTTCGCGGGATTTAAGTCACTTTGCGCTTATATTCTTTGCAGAGGGCGAGCGAGTATAGTAGTGCTTTCGACGATCTCTCCCTCACGGTCGGATTGGGTGGTGATATGCGCGCGCGAGAGAAAGTGTCCGATTTCGCGAGGGTTCTTTCTTCTTTTTTTTCGTTCCGCTCGATTGGAGCGGTCATGTTGAATCTCTCGTGCGAGGCTGTTCAGCAAATCGAATGATTCGAGTGCCGATCATAAATCTCTTATTTAAGAAGTGACGTTTAATAGGGTATTTTATGGTCTATTATAGAGTATTTTAAACTTTTGTTATTTTTTTGCATAAACATATTTTTTATTTGAACTATATACTATACATATAGGAACGATAAATTAATTTGGAGGAGGTAATTTGGTTCGAGGAGCTACTCGCAGTGGAAATCACTTGGAACAGGGTGGGATGAAATCGATTTCATACATGTGAAATCGTTGTAATCATTATGAATTCCTAATCACGTTACGTGCAGAAAACAAAACTTTCTTTACTAACATGTGTCCTTTAAATCGCAAATTCACTCTCACAAATGATATTCTGGATGTTCTATAAAGATTGCTTACAATAGGGCAAAACATCCTTTTGCACGCATAAGTAAAAAAAATGTTCATCATACTATTCGTTACTTCAAAGTGATATCAAAATCGCAAAAGGATTGATTGTGCCAAAAAGCACTACAAGAAAGTCTTAATAGAAGACTGTCAGGCGTTTAAAATGGTAAAAAAAGGTAAAAATGTTATGTACGATAAATACGTATACTAGCAGAGGGTCACGGATTTGTTCAAACTTTTGGGTATGTTCAAGAATCACAAAATATAAATGATTCAGTCTAAATATATCCTCTATAGCAATATCACATTATACACATAATAAAAGTAGAAAAAGCCGGCTCACCTTTGCTTTTCTTGAAATTAAATAATATCAATTTCCAACTTTCATTTTGGTTACAAAAATGTACTGATGAATTCTAAAAATTCGCAATAACTTTATTGGAACCTGATTTTATTTAAATCCGAGAAAAGCGAATGAATGCGTAGCTTTTCTACTGTTATCATCTGGGCTCGATATTTGAATGACTTTGTTGGTAATTTATATTGCCGGATTCCCGACCAAACAAAGGGACGCTCTAATTTTCTACTTTCATTAGGTGTACACACTTGAGATCTGATTAACTTTGTTGGTAATTTACATTGACGAATTCCCGGAGAAGCAGAGAAAAGCTACAATTTTCTACTTTTATCTTGTGTATACTTGAGATTTGATTAACTTTATTGTTAATTTATATTGCCGGATTCCCGACCAAACAAAGGAAATCTCTAATTTTCTACTTTCATCCTTGTGTTCGTGACATCGGATTAGCTTTGTTGGTAATTGATATTATAGGAATTCCCGGACAAGCAAAAGGTGTAGTTGCAAAGAGTTTTACACATACGAGAAAGGGATTTTAACTCTCTTTGAGAGTCGATTTCTGGAATCAAATAATGAAGTCCAACCCCTGTAATTCGTCCCCAATGGGCCTTTATTCTCAAGGTATGAGAAGAATTTGAAATATGCTGCATTTTGTTGAAAAATAATATCTCTTTCATTGGTCATCACTCTGCAAGTACTTAACTTACAGAAGCGAG
>UXGD01004671.1:0-16437 GCA_900474315.1 Torymus auratus | reverse complement strand
GTGTGCCTTCAAAAAAAATTTTTAACATTTGTGACTCCCGATAAGAGCTACTTTTTTTGAGATTTCCTCATATACGGGCACGAATTATATGGTTTCTGTACCTCTTTTGCGCGGTCTTGATGTTGCTGTTCTAAGTAGATGGAATTTCAATTTTTATTCAAAAACGCGTTATGAATTATTTAGCAAATAGATATTCTTATATTTTTTATGATAACGGTGATTTAATTAAAATTTAATAGTTTTGCGAACCGAAGACGAGGTCGTCTTACGAGGTCCTTACAAGGTCGTCATGGCTCTTCAGCTATCTAGGGAAGCAAGAAAATAAGCACATCCCTTTGATCACCCGATAGGAGTTACTTCAAACGAACAAATCGGAAACAGCAAGGCGCCTGGAATGGACAACATCCCCAACGTGGCATTGAAGACGGCCGTCAACGCGATATCTGAGACGTTTCTAGACATGTACAATACATGCCTCGCAGACGGAACCTTTCCTGAGCGATGGAAGCGGCAGAGACTTGTACTCTAATTACCCAAGGGCAACAACCCACCAGAGAAACCGTCATCCTATCGTGCATTATGCATGTTAGATTCATCCGGAAACACGCTGGAACATTTCATTTTCAACCAGATCGAAACTGGTACTGAACTCGACACCACATGCCTTCAATTCGGCCAGGTGGAAAAACATCTTCCAGGCCCTGGATATGCTAGATGTACCGGCATATCTAAAGATCATGATCAAGAGCTACTTGACAAACCGGTTTCTAGTGTTTGACACAAAAGACGGTCCAAAAGAATATCAAATCACTGAGGGAGTCTCAAAGGGCTCGGTATTAGGATATCCTCTGTAGAATACCAGGAGCAGAAATGGAGGCCTTTGCAGACGACGCAGGGCTGATATCACTGAAAAGGACTTGGAGGAAATTCGGCGCATCTTCGGAGACTGATACGAAGAAGTGCAGCGTTGGATGAAATCAATTGGGCTCGAACTAGCTGACCATAAAACCGAAACTGTGCTGTTTACGAGTCGGAAGAAAGTGGAAACCATCACCCTTAACGCGAGACAATGCACAATCACCTCTCAGCCGAATATTAAGTATTTGGGAGTGATGTTAGACGCAAGACTTAACTTTAAATTTCATGTAGAATACGCTGCAGCCAAGGCAGCTCAAGTAGTCAATGCATTAGCGAGACTCATGCCAAACATAGGTTGACCTCGTCAACCTCGAAGGAAACTTTTAGCTTCAGTAGTGGCTTCGATACTCACATATGGAACAGCCATTTGGAGCAAAGCACTCAAGATTGAAAAATATCGACGCAAGATGGTAACAGTCAATCGGCTCAGTGCTCTCAGAGTATCCAGCGTCTTCCGAACGATATCAGATGATGCAGTGTATATCATCGCAGGCCTGATACCCATTGAGATTCTGGCAGTGGAGAGAAAGCAGCTATATGAGCAGCAAAGCAGCATCCAAACAGAACAAGAAGAACTAAAGAAGATTATGAGGCAGGACAACGTCGAACGATGGCAAAAGAAATGGCACGCATCTGAGAAGGGGAGTTGGACACACCGCCTCATTCCTCAAGTTAATAAATGGGTTAACCGTAAACATGGAGAAGTCAACTATTACCTAACACAGATGCTCTCAAATCACGGATGCTTTAGGGCCTACCTACACCGGTTTAAACATGAGGAGACACCACAGTGCCCGGCGGGGTGCGGAGTGCCCAAGGATGCGGAACACGTATTATTCTGGTGCCAGCACTACACTGATGAGAGAAAGGAACTGGAGGACACACTGAGATTAACACCTGAGCCGGATACCCTAGTGCAATTAATGTTGACGACGAAGCAAAAGTGGTCTGCGGTCAGCGGTTTCGCCACAGCCGTTATGAAGAGACTCCGAGAAGAGGAGCAGGAGCGCAGGAAGACGAAGATACCAACAACAACGGTTCCCCGTAACGAACAATGAGGAAACTGAAAATGTGGAAAAGCTGAACAGCTGAGGCCGCCCCCGCAAAGTAATGCTTAGCGGCGGTTCTGCGGGAGCAACGAAAGGCCAATGACGATGAGGTTGGGGTTTTAGTCGATACGTCCAGTACAGTCCGACACACGGGGAGGTCAGCTCAGAGTCGGAGAGAAGGAGGGGTTGGAATTTGGATAATAAAAAAAGTATGATTATGTTAAAATAAAAAAAAACTAGGACTAAAAAAAGATAGAGCAAAAGAGAATCAAATAAAATATGAATAAGAATTTAATAAGAAAAATAAGACCAAAGAGGCAGTGTCCTTTTCCCTACAGCGATTAAGCCGACCCTGTTTGCACGTAGCGAATGAATCCGCACTGAGCGAGGGCCGGGAGTCTTTTTATGCCGTTGGGCGAGTAGGCGCCCTCAGCGAAAGCCAGACACCTGGAGAGCTCCTCTCGGTCGAGAACCGGGCGCGACCCTCGGTGTTGTCGGAAGGTCCGGCTCCTTCGCGTCGCGGCGAGCGAGTGTACTCCGAAAAAATTTCGAAGCGCAAAAGTTACCCGAGGTGGGGATGAAGGTCGAGTTCGTCGCGCTCTCTGATTGGCCGCCGTAAAGGCGGCAGCGGCGACTACAGCAGGTGAGCCAGTAACTCGTGTCGCGAGCTGCTCGCTCCCCCTCCCACACGTTTAAGGGCGCAGCCCGTCGACCGAGCCGCCGCGCGATGACGTTCGCGAAATACGGGGAAAAAGTCGGGCGAGTAAAAAATCCCAGAAAAGAAAAAAAAATATAAGTCGCGCAATTGTTGCGGACGTCAACGGGTACATAATACCTACGGTACATAAAGCATTTCCCCCTCAATAAACATCCCACACACATACACACACACGCGCACACACATACACACACACACACGCACACGTATCCATACAAACATTTTCTAAAATCATGTGATTCAAACTTCTAACACCTTTCATCATATTTCTTGAGAGATTTAATGAAACTGAAAATTTTATTATTATAAAGCTTCCTTTAGGAGGAAGCAAAATTGAACAAAAAAATGGATGTTTCGAGAAAAATACACGTCTCTAAAAAGTGTATAACTCGTACATTTTTTATTTATTATTATTTTTTTTAATAACATAAAGGACGTGAAAGAGGACTCAAAACTGAGTGAAATTATGTGTTACACGTTTAAAAGCTTTAAAAAGCTGGTAAAACAGTAGTAGTTTGAAAATTACATTGAAAAATTTTGTTTCTAAGTAAGAATTTTCTCAGAATTTTTCAGCATCGCTGAAAGCATGAAATTTTGATGAAACAAAAAAATTAAAAAATGCGTTTCAAATAATTTTTGGAGTAGAACATAAATATTTTAATTTCTAAATGATAGGTGACAGGCATACGCGGACCACCTTATTTGAGATAGATTCGGCCAAATAGGATTTGCCATTGTCGTTTTATGTTAATTGAAGCTATTCTTTGTTTTATTATACGTCCCAACATCTCCGGAAAAATCAACGGGATGTATCCTAGGAATAACGACCGATACAAAATTACAGTACTCCTGTTTTATTCGGTTACTATAGTACCGAGAGAAGAATATGTTTAATATTAACATTGTATTTTAACTATTATTAACACGCCATTGTAACTATTAACATATATATGTTAATAGTTACGATGCTTTGTTAAACTATAAACATTGTTAACACTTCAAGTGCTGACAAGATATATAGGCATTTTCTTACTCATATGCCAATTTGTTTAGCTTTTTGAAATAATAAAATTAAATTTTTTTAATATGAAATAATTTATTCTTTTGAACTAAAATTATATAATTTCATTAAAGACAAAATACACCCCCCTTTGGGTTGTACATAACTACAGGGAAACCGTTTATTTCAAAATTTTTACGACCCAATATGGGTCGTACAGCACTTAAAGTGTTAAAAAACCTTTCTCTCAGTATATTCAAGCTACTTGCGAAACACATTAAAATTAGTTAAAAATAGGCAGTTACTGTGCTAAAGATATAATTTGATACTGAAGCATTATCTTCATTTCTTATTAATTCATTAAAATTCCGAATATGAAAATTATCGCACTGCGTTGCGCAGATATAAAGACCAAGGTTTCTTGGCTTCGTCACTTTAAGGCCAACATATCGTTACCAATAATTTTCATTAATCCGGTAAATATAATCGTTTCAGTAATTTTCTTTAATCCGAACATCGGCTGCTTGACGCTGCGAGCTGAAAATCTACAAAAGGGTTGAAAACAGGTGAATGACATACAAGTTCAAATGCAAAGTTTTATGCGATGGTGCTGTACCCACCTTCTTTACTCGTTCGTTCCCGGTAGTGTAGCTTTAGAGTTGAGAAGCGTCCTACCTAGTCTCCACGAAACTCTGTATCCGTGCTGGAATACGTTTGATGTGCAATGGTTGACTTAGCCGATCCCGGAAATCGCTTTCGGCCTGAGAGAATTTGATTCAAAATCGAATTGATCGCAATGTTGCAACAGCGCACCACTCAAACATGTAAACAACAACTCAAAATCCGAGAATTCGTAGAATACAGAACCAAATGAGTTTTCAAAAATACGTTGCATCAAGATACATATTTTTCCCTTTTTCCTTTTCTTACATTTGTAAAATATTGTTTGTAGCGATAAATGCCCAACGGACAGGAAGTTATTATTTGGGATAGGATGTAAAAGATGAAAGAAAACTGCCAAAGATGTTTACAGTTCTATATAGCATTTTTATTTAATTGGTTAAGGATAGCCAAAGAATAGATAAATATAAACTCTTTACTTGTACGAACATTATTCATACGAAAAAAAAATGTGCGCAATTGGTCATCCGCACTCGTCTCATTTGACGCCCTCGCTAGGTTGGGCGACAAACTTGTCTCGTGCGGGAATGACCTTTTACTACTAGCGTACACTACACTACACTACTACACTTTACTACTTACGTAATGTACTATTTTATTTGAAAAGACGGGCAAAAGGTTCGACTTTGCGCACGCTTGTGTACTCAAAGTATAGATACTTTACGCACGGAGTGTGGAAAATAACACATTAAATCATGAAAATCTCCAAGTTTTTAATAAATTTTTGCAACATTTTTAGAACAATCGGACAGAGTTTTTAAAATTTATATGAATTAAAGAGTAGAGGGTGTATCAATTAGTGAAGAATCTGTATCGATGCTGCCTTTGCCTTGGAAAAGCGCACACTGACCAGATATGCACACACACGCATCAAGCACTGGAATATAAAGTACAATAAGACTATTGTTACGTGTGGAGACTCTCGGCACGTAGATTATATTATACGTTTGAATCAGCATTTGAACTTTCTGGAAACTTTCGAGGCAGCTACGATGTACGATACAGGCATGAGGCCGAGCAACGAAAAATGCAGGATTGCAGTTTGGCCCAGCGACAGTATTCAACGCGATTCGCTCCTATCTTTGGATGTGTAGAAGAGATGGAACCATTGTAGAGGTGTATAAAAGCCGATGAAATCGGCTGTGACGGGCTCTCTCTCATGCTCGCGCTCTCCCGCTGGACGACACCTTCAGTGCTGGCCGAAAGACTAAGGACGCAGGCCGATCGAGAAAGGAAGTCACGAAGCCACGATCATGACGATTCATCCACGCCGCGCGTATTTACTTACATACGATTAAGACATGTCTCTCTCTCTCTCTCTCTCTCTCTCGCCATTTGAGTATTTAATAAATACCAACAATTTACTTGTACTTCCTACCTTTTGACTTCTTATTTCAAGTAAAATCAACTTCTCCGGGTGTGTAACCCAGAGCAGCCGGGAACCAAACCACACCCCCGTGACACGTAACACTATATAAATCTCTGATTATTCAGCAATTTTCAGCTATTTTCATAAATTGACAAGAAAGTCTATAAATGTATAATGTATTAGTAAGGTATATCTGTCACCGACTATTGTATAGAAAGATAGTAACAGAGCTACATTATTAAATACTGTACGATACTGCACTTATTATGAAATCGTTGAAACTCACCTGAGCGTCGCACTGAATAGGAAGTTAATAATGTAAATCCTGTCATATTTTCACAATGTATTCGTAATTTTATTTCTATTATAATATAAAATTAAACATAATGAATGAAAAGATGCTGTGTAGGATTAATGCGATTCGCACCTATTTCGTGTAGGAATTCAAATTTATATTTAATAAATTTAAATACTCTCCATTTAGTTATTTCTATTGACAGATTTTATTGATTTCATATTTTATTGTAGGTACTTTTTCCACATTAAGTTTTAGATGACTATCAAACTTAAGACATAATGAGTTTTAATTTCAAATGTTTTATTATAACGAATAATATTATATTAGCATAATTAAAGTAAATAATAATGAAGAAAATTAATTTTACTCAATTCATCAAAGTTATCACAGATTAACTATAATACCAAAAAAAGCATTTATACGAAAAATAAATATTTTCTTTGCTCATAGAGATGGTATGAGCGTATCTTTGCTGTTTCTAGTTTCTCCCGCGTTTACTTATCTTTCGTCGTAGTGCATGTTTATCGTTGCCTTAAGCAATGCATGGCGGTAACGTAAACTGAGCAAACGCCGGGTATTTGTCCCCTCTTCTTTTTCTTGCCAGACAGCTCTCCTGCACATACATGCCTACGAGCTCCTTTGCCTGCAAGATTGTATTTGCCACTTAAGAAGAATATGATACATATTTTGCGAATATTTTACTTTTATTATTGTAACTTTTTGTATGCATTTTTATAGCTGTTTTAATAACTCTTCTCAACAATAATTCAAAAAGATAATTTTCGATGAATCAAGTAGATGTAAAATTTTGCGTTGTTCATTAAAGTAAATCGGAACCATATAATAATAAGAATCAACGTTTCGAGAGGTTTGTTAGCTCCTCCCTTCAGGCTTAGAATAAAATTATGGAAGAGGGAAGCTAATAAACCTCCCGAAACGTTGACTTCTTGTATATTGATTTACTTTAATAAACAACGCTAAATTTTACATCTTGGTTCGTCGAAGATCATCTTTACAACTTCCTACTAAATTCATCCACGAATGATATAATTGGATCAACTTATATTAATTTAAAAAAAAAATTTCCATATTTTCAGTTAAATCAGTTAGATTCGTAAATCATTTACATATGTTACATTACATTAATAATGTACAATACATTTATTTTTATTTACATTTTCAAAATAACATCGACAATACATCGACAATTAGGAAAATAATAGATTTATAATCCCTCTATAAAAATGGCGTCGTGTAAAAGAGAGGCAGAGATAGATTTGTCGCGGAAATTTAAAATATTAATTCAAATTATCTAGACTGCAATTAGATTATTTACAGCGACCCGAAAGTTTTCTTTGGCTACAGAATCGCAGCTTTACAGATTATGTCGTACCTCAGCACCATAAATTGCTATCTATATCCGAAAAATTTCCATAATATAATAGCTTGTAAAGCCTGTCAGCTGTGCTAGAAAAAATGTTCAGAAAGTCTAACAAAATTTGACAATTTTATGGAGTAAATAGGTCATTTTTAATAGGTTATGCTCGGCTTTCGTTCGCAGTATGGTAATTATTATTGGGCGCTCTTATAATTTTTTAATTCTTTTCTCAGTACACACGCAAAATTGTGTTATTTAAAAGTGGAAGCTTTATTGGTAACAGACACCTCTTGACTCTGAATGCAATCAATTTGGCTCGAGCTCGAATTGGGGTAGAGGGAACCAAAACAGTAATATTGCGCGCTCCTGCAACAATTTAATGTCATTTGAGTGCAAGCGCCATTCTGCTATTACAGACAACAAACTGCTCTCTCTCTCTCTCCCTCTCTCTATCCCTCTCTCTCTCTCTCTCTCTCTCTCTATCTCTCCCTCTCTCCAAATTCTTCACCGGTGAGCTCGCGCGTTTGTCGATAGTTCTGTGTACCCGGGCACGCAGCAGTTTGCAATAACAGGAGATTATTGATGCGTTTCAGGGCGTTTCAAGCAAACATTGCTCGTTACATAGACCAACCTCATTGAAACACTTTCGAATTGGCTGGAGAGTATGATTTTATCAGAAAATTGTGGATTTTAGGCGGAATTACAATTCTTGCATGTTTGGTAGTGTGTACAGATTTTCTACCTTTGAGTGACACAGATGTAAAGAATCATCATTAATTGCCATATTCTATACATAAAGCCGTCTAATCTTATGGTAACGATTTGATTTATAAAAAATATTCATAGGGCAATTTTAATAATAAAGCAGTTCACACCGTAGTTTTTGATCATTGCAGAACACTGATATATAAAAATGGTCGTATGTGTTATTGCGAAAAAATTTCGGTAAAAGTGTCGATTAAACTTATATTTTCGCATCTTCCAAAATTGTCATTTTTTATATATATGTTCTGCGCGTGATTCTTCATTTTTGATACCTTGAAATATACTGATCAGAAAATTGTTTACCAGAAAAGATTGCGAGACATTGTTTTTGGCATTAACATTACTATAAGATATGTATAAAATAAACCTTACTTCAAACGTAAATTAATTAAATAGAAAATATCATAAATAAATTTTTCTTCAAGTATGCGTAAAGTATGTCGATACACATCATTTTCGGTGCGTAAAGTTGAATTTCACATATAATAGTGTGCGTAAAACTTTGATGCGTAACCCTCGTGCCCGTTGATCACTCGATGCATAAATTCAACTTTACACCCTAGTGAGGAAAACTATACTGTTTGCAGGCGATAATAAAACTAGAAAAATTAGGTTTTATTTTCTTTCTTCGAAACTAAAAATGTTGATTTTATTAAGTAACGCCCTAACGATATGAGACTCAAGGAAGGACGGGTATGGTCATTGGTATAGCTCAGCTGGGAGCAACATCCGTCGGGAATCTCCGGATCTGCCATCCAGTGTTGTTTTTTGTGAGTCAATTTTCATTTATATTATTAATTTTTTTTTATTTTACAACTATCTAAAGTTTTCTTTGTGAGTCTTATATAGCTCTGCAGTGGTGCGCGAGTGAGTATTTCGGATGCAATGCGTCCACCCTAATTCGTTCAGCAATGGGGGCCTACAGTTTTGTATAGGTTCTGAATCACCGGAGCTACTATACTTTTTGGCTAAATGATAATGTTTGAATAAATATTTAAAGTAGGAGCATTTTGGAATATTTTGTTTGCAAAAATATTTTATAGGAAAAAATTTTATCCCAAAACTGTTTTTGGTGGTTTGATATTTTTTGAGTATATTTTCAGATGTGAGGAACGAAAAACTTTATTTGTAGAAGGTGCGTCCCGAATAAAAATTTTTGACAGTATTTGACATGGCGAAATGCCATACTACAATTTTCCTTATACATCAATCAGATAATTTTAAAGAATTGTTTTTATGTTTAATGAAGCTATGTTTCCCAATTTGATAGCAGTATCTGAAGTACAACCATCGATCTTGATCATCCCACCAGCTAGAATCAGAAAAAAAGCATCGCCGCAATAAATCAACGTTTATTTTTCCAATTGAGTTAACACGGCTAGTTCATAAATAATCTTGTATAATCAGCGCTGTCTATCCCGATGAGGAATAATTTTTAGCTTATACAACACCAAATATCTTGTAATATTGGCGATGTAGCCACCGATAGGTCGGTACTCGCAAATGTGTTCGGCACGTATGCCTTCGGGGTGTAAACACGCCTTCTCCTGTGTCCTTTTTGTAATTTTATCACCTTGTTCGCGCGACTTTTTGCTTAATCAATTTCAGTAAATCGTCGTTGCGCAACAATCACCGCGTCCGCGCTGTTCCCCAATAATTACAGATACCATCCGCTGATAATAATTCAGCCCCGTCCAGCGTGAGTTCGTCTTCTTGATCTTGTCCTCACAAGGTATAATTATACTCGCCATCTGGAATATATATACGTACTGCCCTACTGCGCTTACACGCTCGCTGATGAAAGAGCGTGTATCGCGAACGATCCACGAGGGAAAAAGGGAAGGAGAGCAAAAGCGATGGAGGAGGAGAACAGGTTCTTGACGAGATCCCTTGCGAAAATCTCCCTGAAGGCTCGATGCAAGGATGCGACGCAGCGCGCGCTAGTCGCGCGGGGATCGTAAATCAAGTTACACGATGGAATTTATCAGCGTGCGCGCGCGCACACAGTTGACAACCGCGAACGCGTCTCTCATCGCTCATATTTTCCCGCGCGTCTTCTTTCCTCGCACCGAATCAATCACGCGACAATCGTGACGCACAAGCGCGCGCCCCAACCCAGCGAGTATATTACACTCGAGACGAATCAGACGAAGCGTTCTAGTTGAGTTCCAGGGCTCTGAAACTCATATTGTATATAGAATGCTATGTGCTCCAAGCGAGATTTCCGAGCGACAAATCACGCACACGTTAGTATTTATTAGATGTATGCGGAGCCTGGAGGTGTACTCAACGCTCGAAGCTCAAGTCGCGCAGACTGTGAGCTGAGCACAAATGCGCAGCGATCGCTCAGCCACTCGACGCTAGTTTTCTTTTCATTTGTCAGTCGTTAGCTCCGGCAGAGGCGGACTGAATCAACCCGGCTCGTTGAAAGGCGCGCGCGCGCGCTCGCTCGCTCGCGTGAAGAGGCTGCCTCGTCAATTAATCCGCTCATTAAACCGACGATCGATGCTCTTCTACCGCTGCGCAGCACAAGCAGGTATACTAACGCGACTTCGAATATCGACAAGTCGACAGACTTGTCGCAGGCTATACTTGAGCTAGTAATCTGGCTAATTTATAATCTTATTTTTTTATTTCATCCGTGATAATATACGAGAAATCAATGATTAAAATCTCAGAGGATAGCACCTCAGAAAGCGAAATATTCCAAGGCAAAATTTTCACCAGAAGTGCTCGCCGTATAATGGGCCAATCAAATTTTACATGTCCATTTCAAACCGAGTAATTATTAGAGGTGACAATCTCAAGTCCATCTCTTTTTTGTATGTAGGATAAATATAATACGTAATTGTAGTTAACAAAAAATTTTTCAATACTGAAATACTATAAAATACTGACACATATATTTTTCAATACTTCAGAACTAAACCTAACATAAATATTATTTGCATAATACAATATTTTAAATATGAACTAAAATTATCAACATTCATTAATACTGATACAAGATATATCGAAATCTTTTAGTAAATCTAAAACTGTTATTTCTTCCTCCGAACATCTAGTAGTCTGTTAACTATAGCTTTTGGCATAATTTTTTATGTAATTGAAAGTCCTATTTTCAATATCTGCTATTTTCTCTTTGGGAATCGCTTTTAATAATTCCAACAATTTCAGCTTCTACTCCACATTGTAATATGCATAATGTACTTTTTAATACACTGACTTGTGTTCGAACCCTTCAATAAGTAATTTAAAGTCACTTAAAATTTCGCTTAATAATATCGCTGTGTAGCATTGTTCCTTATTTATTACAAAATTAAAGTGTCTCTAATTAGAAATAATTTTTTATTATTACTCGCACGACATTATATTTAGCTATAACCACCGCGTTGCAGATATTACCTTTAGAAAATTATGAAAATCTTTCGGCGATTTATCATTGTTTTTTATATCATTCAATGTATTCCATAAGGTCTTACCTTCCGCTCTACGTATAGTGTGCTATTTGCCTGTAACAATTTATTGAAGAAGAGAATTATTTTTTTACATAAATTTGAGCTGCGATCAGTACCTAAACCAACTAAATTGGACAAAGGTAATTTACATCGTGTACGAAGTCAATAAAAACTTTATATAATGAATCAGTATCAGCTTCTTTGATTTACAAGATAGCAAATCCATTATTCTAAAATGAAATGTGCTTCTTCTAAGTATTAAAATTCTGTTTAAATAATATACATATAAGATCCTACAAATAAATTATACGCATTTTAGACCCTTGCCAACATCAAATAATTCAAATTTTTAGCGTTGTCTATTTTCCTTCTTCGCGAAAACATGGCCCCACCCCTGAAGAAATTGAGCGAGTCGGCGTTAACACGAAACAAAGATTAATAAACTTCACCCTGGCATCTCGCTCGTTAAAAACTTAATTCTCGCCAAGCATATACGATAAACTGGCTGGATAGCACTCGAAAGCTCTCTCACGCACGTATATCTACAGCGCGTTGATTCGCCTCTATACCGTAGACAGTGCGAGGGAGTGAGATAGGTAAAGAGCGCGAGCGCAAGCTAGAGATAGTCTCAGCGCTCCGAAACTGCCGCTACCGTCGGCGGCGTCGACGCTTGCGTATCGGTGGCAGGCGTATGAAACCGCCACTTTAGAACTAAGACGGGCTGCAGCGCAAGCGGCCGGGAGGAGAGAGCGGTTCGGTAACAGGTTAGAAGCGCGGATGACTTCGTCTACCCTCCTCTGTATTTCGCGTTTCGTGTTCCTCACGCGCCCGAGTTAGTTCAGCTGCACAAGCTTAAACTCTTAGCCCATCCTCGCGGGAGCGCGCGGAGCAGAGCTAAGGGGGAAGCGAGAATTGAGGAGCCGTGACATTCTAGCGAGGCGCCTGGTACCACGCCGACCCCTCGCGTACGCTTGCAGCGAAGAAACGGATATGCACTTGGAATAACAAATACTGCGCGCCGGCGCGGCGGCGGTAGGAACGGAGAGAGCTGCTGCTCACCACTTTGCGAGCGCGCGAGCGAGCGAAACTGGAGCTGCTTATAGTACACCTCACGCCCGCGCCCATTACTTCCGTCTATATAGGCGAGTGAAGAATAGAGGGAGGAAGATGACTACGAAAATGAATTTCATCGAGCGAGATCGTCTTCTCTTTCACTTCACCTCCCTGTTTCTTCGCTGCGGCATACACTGCGCGCACGTGCGGAAGCCAACCAGTTGTCAGACTTCCATTATTTTAAATAGTCACTCATTTTTTGCAAGATTACTTATCTTTTTTCCATCTTTATTTCATTTTTCTTCTTTTAGAATGGCGTTACGCATCTTTTCCGTGGCGTAATTTCGACCCCATCTCTTCCCGCTCAAGTTTTAACAAGTCGCAGCGCGAGAAAATATAAAGTTGCAAATTATGCAGCTCTTCTAATGCTTTTATCATTGTATTTCAGTTTATGTATTAATGTACGCAGTTTGTATGATAATATTTATTAATGCATGAAATTACACTATTAAGATGGACATTTGCTAAGTAGATATAGGTAGTGTTTATTTTTACTCTAAAGAAGTTCGATAAAAAGTTTTTATCATTCAAAGCCATTCCATTTCTATTTTTTTAAGATTAAAAAAAGATTTGAATAAAGTATCAATCTTTTTGAAAATTGCAACTAATCTGTTTAATACCAAGTATAGTAAGAAGTAACTTCCTTTGAAGAGACATTCTTGTATATTTTTATTCATAGAATTCTTTATTAGCATCTTTGGGATATATAATAGCATAAGTATTTTTTTTTTATTTTCTATCAAAACAGCCAAATAGTTGCTACGAACAATTGCTGTGAACTTTTATCAGATGCAAATAAACAATTTATTTTGAGGCTACTTACATAATTACTAGCTAAAACAACTTCATCAAATATTTAAATTAAATCGTCTAATGCTTATCTATTTATTTATTTTAGGGCTGACGATTGTTTTAATACAAATAAGACAAATCTATTTTCTATTAAGAAGTTTCATGGAGTCATAAACCACTCTAAAGGATCTCATCCTCTTCATACCCGGGACCCGAGAGACCTAACGAGAAATGAGCTAGAGTGAGAGAGAGAGAGAGAGAGAGAGAGAGTTCGTCGCTCAGCTCAATTACTCCAGGAAGCTCGCTAGCGCGCTACACAATCTTCATGGGACGTGTGCCGATTAAGAGGCGAACATGCAGCCGAGTAGTAGGAGCACGAGATCACGAGTAACAGCAGCAGGAGCAGCGGGGCTGTTGCTGCATCGCATCGGGTCATATCGAGATTTCGCATGCACGCAATTCGTGGTGACTTATCGTCGCCTGCCGCCGGGAGATACCTATGTGCCGGACATCGGTAGAAACAAACCACACGCCTGTATACGTACAGCGCATACCCAACTTGTTAGCTCGGTCCTAGCAGAGTCGATACAGCATGGTCATTAGCTGCATAAGATGTTGATATACAGAGTCATCCCGCGCACTCTGATATTTTGACGTATCGGCTAAAGTGTGTATGTGTGTGTGTGGGTATACCTATAATTATAAATGCTTATATTCTGCCGTGCAAACAAAAGCAATTCGCAAGAGGTAGTTATACTCATTTTCTATTTGCGTGGCAGAATTCGTTGGAACAAGATTTTTGAATTGTCAGTAATTACACAAAATTTCCTTCTTTTTATTTAAAAAATCAGAAAATGTGTATCTTTAAGAAACATGCCCTGGATTAATACAGTGAGATACCAACTTACTTTGACTAGTATGAGACAACTAAATTATTAACATATCAATATAAAATTGTTCATTTTACGGCGGCAGTAATACCTATACATAGAACCGAGACCCGACCGTCTTTAAATCAATTGTATTTTTTTCTATATTTTATATTTACATAATATCATATTACATACGCTAATAATGGGCGACTAATATGTATACAGCGAGTAGAGCTTGACTTGCGTGGTGCAGGCAGAAAAAAGACAACTAGGCTCGTTCACTCGCGACGCTTTTTGCCTATTACACGATCAAGTTTCGGTGTTCCATGGAGAAAGATGAGGGGAGTAGTGGTCGTCGCATGCTATGTTTTTGCCCAGCAGCGTGTACGAGATTACCAAGCGAACTATTAGTTAAGGGTCTAGTAAAGAGCTCTGGAGTTAGTTCACGCCTTAAAGGAATAAATATTCAGTCGAATTATCCGCCCAGAGATGCTTAGCTAAATTTAAAGTAAAATCACTAAAAAGATCACTTTATGATGATTATTTTAAAAAAGCTTGGCTCTATCTTTGTACGATACATAATTATTTGTACATGCTTATATATGAACAAGCCCATTTGATTCAGTTTTACGATTGTGCATTTGTGCTGGAAGCGTTGAATGCCTGATGCACTTCCGATTAGAAAAACGCCATACCTTGGAGCCATAAAGTTTGCTAAAACTTCAGGATATTCAGATGCGAAAATATAAGGAAGCTGTAATAATAGATTATAATCTTCCTAAATACGAAAATTGTCAAATTTTCAGTTTTATTTTAAGAAAATGTTTAAAAAAATTTGTAACGTGGTACATTACGTTCTGTAACTGTAAATACATACGTTTTCAAATATACCTTTAGCGATGTTAACATTCCGCTTGTTTCAGACTTTTCATAGGAAGAAACTAATCAGCTGTACCACCCTCTTAGTTAATTGAAATAGACAAGAAAGAATTGGTAGTTCCAGAAGAATTCTTCCACACCTTTCTCCTGCACTTCAGAGTCCCACCTTTTAACCTTTGTGCCTTCACTTTCCACGTCTCTCTCTCTTTGTTTCTCTTTCTCATTCTGCCTTATCCTCTACTACTATCCCTCTCTTCAGTCAACTAGTCAATCGGCAAATAAGAAAAACTTGGCGATCAAAGTTTTAGGTCCGCGGGGGCTTCACGCAATTTTTCACTCACCGCCTACCTTACGCTACCTTGCGCGCTGTCTCATACATCTAGTGCTCTGGTGTGTCACCCAGCGCTTTTCCACAGTTTTCTTCTCATCGCTGCTTTCTTTCTTGAGCTTTGCCACCTTATGCTTACGCGAAGGCGGAAGAGCAAGAGTCGCTCTCAGTTGTTTTCCCGTCGTCTTGTGGAGGATTTACTTAGTAAGAGGCAAAAACAAATAAGCGAAATGAAAAAGTGGTGATGCGAAGTTCAACGACGAAAATTTTGCGCGTTAAGATCATGAGAGTGGCGTTAATTTTAGTGATTCAATAAATTGCGTTTTTCTAGTAAAATGTTTATTTAACGACAATAATTTTACAATGCGTGATATTTCTTGCAAGTAATAATTGCAGATACATTCTGAAGCTATAATTTCGAACTAGGGCGAATAATAATGCTCGTACCGAGGGCGTACAACTTAACGCCTATGATACAAAAACTACTATTAAATTATCAAACATAATTTCTGAAGTTAGCATTAAATCTGGATAGCAATGTACAAGTTCATCAGGGGCATAGAATTCTCGTCAGATGTGAGATAGTTATGTTTGATGATGCATTTGTGATCCAGTATGCTATATCTTAGAGAAACAATCAGAGTTACTTGTGGTATCGAAGATGTGTCGGACGAATTCTGGCCGGTAATACTTTATTATGTCTAGCTAGTACTTTCGGCATACTGCACAGAGAAGAAAATCATTATATTAAAGGAACGTCATTTACTATAAAGAAACGGACGTTTGGATACGGACAAACGAATATTCGTTTACAGTTAA
>UXGD01004670.1:0-16442 GCA_900474315.1 Torymus auratus | reverse complement strand
ATACTCTCTAAAGTTGAATTAGTGAAAAATCCACTATATATTAGTTAAAATTGCTCCACCGTAGAATTAGTCAATTTTAACTATTTTAAATAGTAAAATTTCAATGTTTTAAATGGTAAAATTTTACCATTTAAAATAGTGAAATTTTACTCTTTAATATAGTGAATATCCACTAATTCATAGTGAATATTCACTATTTTATTAGTGAAAATCCACTAATTCTATACGGTGGAGCAATTTTAACTAATTTATAGTGGATTTTTCACTAATTCAACTTTAGAGAGTACAACACTTTTTTCTTTCAAAAATAATATAAAACAATAGCATTTAACTTTGCGGACCATCACAGTATTATGCATCTTCAATAAAAAATCATTGTATATATATATAGAAGATATGCCATTAAACTTATACCACGTTTAGTATACAAAATTTTTTCAATTTTCAACCTCTCTCTCTCTCCTCTTATACCTTCTATACTATACTTACCTCAACAGCTATAATTTCATCAATCCGAGCAAAACTCTCCTTCTCACTCCACACATATCTTCAATTCAACTTCTCCGCACTCGCGAACACCAGCTAACCACCGCGCGAGCTTGAATGAAGCGACGACAGCGACGAGCGAGCTTCCTTTCGCGGTGATATTGTGGTTCGCCGCTCGGCGCGCAGCATCACGCGTGATTGGCCGCGAAATCAATTAGCTCGCGAGGCTCTACGGTATAAGTAGGTGCAGTGACACAGTTTTCGTGCTCGGCTTTTCACTTTTCCTCTCGCCGGAAGCTGTATAAATGAAGTTGCGCGCATAACATAGCGCAGATACATTTCGTTTATTATCATAGGGGAATCATGTATACAGGAATTATGCAAGGCGGTATGTCGTCGTACAAAATGTCATTTCAATCGTTGGATCAAGCAGGGGAAAATGCAAAGTACAAAGCGGCAGTTATGTAAGGCGCGCAGTTGGTGTACGCGGCGACTCGTAAAATCGTCGATACTTCGCTATGACATACATAAGTATACACGTATCCCTCTCGAGTTACTAAATACTCCACTACGGGAACCTCTGTAATGCAAAAACTGCTCCGAATGAAAAAGCAGAGCGACATTTCCATGTCTCGGGGAAAAAAGTTCCGCCGCGTCGTTAGAAAGCGCACAACAAAGGCACACAGGCGGCGTGTACCTGGTACACTTTCGACTTTCTATTATACTTATACACATCGTCGCTCAATCGTCGGAACGTTTGCGCGCGATGCTCCCGATTATGTACACGGCTGGATCGAGTTGCGCGAGGCGATCCGCGACGCGTAATCACAGCCTTGGCTCCGATATCGCGTGTTGGATCGCCGGGAAGAGCGGCAAGAGAGGAGAGGACATGAAGATGAGGCACAACGAGGAACTCATGAGATACATATATACGTAGAGAAAAATTCTGGCTTGTTTATGTGGATCACTCTCGGTGTTGTATACATGTTTACATTTTTTCCATTTTCCGTTTTTGTACAAATTTATATCGACAGTATAAGGGTAAAAACGGCAGTGCTGATCGTCTCTCTAAGTTTACATGAAAAAAAAAAATAAAAAAAAAATAAAAAAAAAATAAAACAGAGTACAAAAGTTTATGTGGTTCTCTTCGTTCTGTTGAGTTGTTGTCGTTGATATGGTCCCGGTGACGGTTCACAGCGAGTCACGTCAAAATTGCATCCCTCGGCAGCCGGATTTTTCATTATCGAGAATTCTAATGGCTAGAGGCGAAATTGTCGCGCAACGAGAATCAAACTCTCATCTCGTTTTTCAAAACTAAACAGAAGGGGAAAATGTAAAAATAACGATGGCGTGGTAGCTGGCAACTTTACGTAACGGCTCGAATAAATAAACGGGGATGCTAATGTTTACGTGACTCCGCGCGCGGGCGACGTCGGCCTGCTCGACGTGTACCATATATATGTATGGATATATACACAGATTTCCTGGATATTAAGTGTTGTATGGAAAATCGGCTAATCGGGCGAGCTGCCCTCGATGATTAAGGCGCGCGCGAGATTACGTGCAGCGGCCAGCCGGAATATAGGCTCCTTGTCCTTGAATGTCGAATCGCCGTGGTTTTCGATCGCGCGCATCAACTCGAACGTGTCCTCCGATGAAAAGACGAGGTCGTCCGTCTCCAGAAGTGGGATAGCGTCAGATAAGAGAGTTGACCAAAAGCTGAGGGACAGAGAGACGTGTGGTTTGTAGTTTGATTTTTTTATGCTGGAAGGTTTTAGAAGTTATGATTTTGAATATAACTCACTATTTTGGCGTTAGGTCCGATATGATAAGAGAAATGAGTAATCTCGCAGCCTCTTTGAATTCTCCGATACCGTACATCTGGTGGAATTCGCAGTACTTTCCTGAAACATGATTGAACGGTTGTTATGAGCTGATAAATATCAAATATCACGTTTTATTACTAACTATGGGCGTTTGTCTGACAAATATAGCGATCAATCAATAATTCCAAACGTTCGCCAATCTACCGATATATCTTTATAGTACACACCGAGAAACGTGAGCCTGTCGCTGGCGAGCATACAGGATCCCAGATTCTCGAGGAGATCTCGGCACTGGATCTCCGCGTGCTCCACGTAGTACTTGAGAAAACGATCGGCGATGTGAGTGGCGAAGATACCGTCCTGAGCCTTCAACGCCCAGGCGAGCGCGTTGCCCAGCCGGCCGCGACTGATGCACTTTATGCCCTGGATCTTACATATGCTGGATGCTGAATAAAAGAAAATTAACCGATATTTGAAAATGAATAGGAAAATCGTAATTAGCGAGTGAATTCTTTTACGCACCGACATGGTGCAAACTGTTGTTTCTCGCGACGCTGATGATTTTGTTGATTCGGGCTTCGTTGCCCAGCGGAATGGTTTGCAAGAGGGTTTCAAGTCTTGCAAGACCTTGGTCGGGACAGTGTTCCAAGTAACTTGCGCCACATTGCCACAGCGAGTGGTGGCCCATTAGGGTACTTCCATAATCCAGTATTAAAGATTCGTGAAGCAAATCTGTAACGCTGTAATAAATGAACAAATTTAGTGAATTAAATTTTTTAATGCGTATTGTTTTGTTTTACGTCGTATAAGTTTCTTTAGATAGAGTGAAAAATTGCTTACTTTATTTGGTTTTTGTCCATAATATTTAAACGGCCACAATGATAAAGTAAATCTGTTAAGTGGGCAGCAAACCAGCCATTATCATTCATGTATTGAATTTCTTTGATGACTTGATGCAAGTCACTTTCCATCAAAGCTAAAATAATATTATCTAATATAAGTAGAGATGATTGTCTGCCTGATTGCCATTTAACTGCAACACTGTTTGCATGACGAGCCAGCTCTGGTTGTTTACAGCATGGAGCAGAGTAAAATAATTTTGCTACCAATAATTCATACCATGCCTCAGTGTACTTTGCAAATTCCCAAAATTCATTTCCAACTACCAACTGAGAAAACATAAGAAATTTAAATAACTTTTTTTGTATATTTTTCAGTAAGAAAAACTAATAGTTACCCTCATTAGTGATTCTAAGTTCTGATCAATTCCAAATGCTTTGCTGTCAATGCTCTGTGATAAACTCATCTGCCACTGTTTCCATCTGATAGTAAATTCCTTAACCGAATAGCCACCATACACATTGTATATTGGCATATTTCTCAATGAATTTTCTGCTGCTATAAATGCTGAATTATCAGCCTTACTGTGTAAAGCTAGTAGAGCCCTCACAACATCGAGCTTTCCATGTAATGCACACCCCATTACAGCTTCCCAATAATCTACCGTTTCAAGATCTGCTCCAATTTGTTTTTTAGCTAGTATTTTCATTGCCATTATTTCTCTAGATGGAAAGTGAAAGCGAACCCAGTCCAGAAGTTGTGGTAGTACAACCTCTCCTAAAAAATAATTATGATATAGTTAGAAACATAAAAATTGTTAAATAAAACTTTTGTTTGTATATCTTACCTGGTATCACATCTACATAAAGAATCTCTGTTAAATGCCAAACACATTCTACATTGTAGAAAATAGTTTGGAAATTTTCATATATTGATTTCTTTTCCTCTGTACATTTTTCGGCAAGATCTTGAAGCTCTTCTACACAAGCCCTTAAAATAGAACGATACTGCTTGCTGTATTTGAGCATTTCTGGTCTTAAATCAGTCGCAACAGGGACAGAGTGTAATTTTTGAATGGCTAAGAAAATACCATTGCTTTCATTTACCAATTTGCGAAGAGAAGGTGAAAATAAAATCACCTCTGGTCTGAGAAAGTGTACTTTAGCAACACAGGGGTGATAGCTGCTTGGTGCATCTAGAATGGTGGTATTTCTTGTTAAACTTTTATCTATACTCTGATAGCATAAATGAAAAAATTGTATACAAAAGTAGTTTCACCATATTACCTTTAGATCTGACGTTAACGTGTTTGTAGCCAAAGAGAGCAAGTTTATTTGGCCCAACCCATGTTGCAGCAGTACCTGCTTTTCTACAAACATCATCGGGTATTGCCTGAAATTTATATGATTTGTTATATCTTTGCATTAATAATAGAGAACCGATTCGCGTTACACAATAATTGACAATAGATATATCCCGATCGTAACAATTGTTCTATGACATTATTTGTTCATTGATAAGATGTAAACAACTGTCACCTGTTGTTCAAAAAACACGTTCGGAAGAAAATAACATTTAACAGACTATATAAATAGTAAAGAACTTAAATAATACGAAAGTAACTCATAACTCTAGTTTATTAGTGCACTAACAACAAATTTCACCGACAAAATATTCAAAAACCGGTTACGCCTGTAGAGGTTATACGGCTGTTATCAGCGTCTGATTCTGCACTTACGATGATCTGAGCATTATTCCCTTCAGCCATGTTCAGCGGATAATTGTCACATTCATTCACATTAACGGTAATTCTCACTTTAATACAAAAAAATATTTACAAAGACATTTTTAGCGGTACACGCGTTAGCACACGCTCGAAGGTTATGAGCGCGCGCGCCGAAATCTTGCTCTCGCAGTTCCCTCTGGCGTTTCGTGCGATTTAAAAAAGTGAGTGCAAAGTGTGCAAACTACAAACTGCAATCTGCAAAGTAGTTTATGATAGTATGATATCGCATATCGGGATACTTTATGTTCATTCAAATATGAGTAACTTTTTGTGAATTATTTCATATGAAATATTTTTTAAACCGGAAATTAGAATCGTATTACTCATGTTAAGCATAAATATAATGGTGTGAAAGCAGAACATTAATATTGAGTTTTGTAGACAAATTTTATTGAATAACAAATTTATCACATTATGCGTTTGACTGCTAATAAAATATAGCATTTATGCATAAATTAAACATTTTTTAACATACGTTATATGTATTTACAATAAGAAAGTTCGTTAATTATCCTATAATTATTAAAATAATAAATTATATAATTATTTTCTCTTAAAATTCTTTTTCTTAAACTCTTTTTTATGAAATTCTCTCTTGTTTTCTCTTTTCTTAGATTCTGGTTTCTTTCCTTTTTCATTGTCAACTTTTGGCTTTTTTGTCTTATACCTTGGTAAGTATGAATGAGGTCTCTTATGTCTAACAGTTCCTTGAAAGAGGTCTAAAACAAAAATAACAATTAGTATCATAAAAACAATAGGTAAATAATTAATAAAAGCTTCACTCTACCTTTATCTGGCTCTTCTCCAACTTCATCTCTGTAATATTGTGCATCATCATCCTCATCTGATTTATTTGCTTCATATTGTTCCTTTGCAAACTTCTCCATTAGAACTTCACTTTCTCTCTTCTTTTTGATACCTTCAAGTGACTTATCTTTGAGTTCTTGTTTCTTAACTTCTTTCTTATTCTTATTTTCTTCCTGCACTTTCTTTCTCTTTTCTTTCAACTTTTTCTTTTGATCTCGTTTCTTTTGTATGAGTAACTTTTCTTCCTCAGTTTTGCTAACAAGCTCATGGAAAAGAACCTCGCCATCCAAAAGTCCTTCTTCAACTTTTATTAACTGCAAAAAATAATAATAATAAATATATTAAGTTTGTGATTAACTGAAGAAAAAATATATTATTTTTTTTTTTATTCTGTACCTGCATTGTCAATCTGGGTCCAAGTTCATACAATCTGATAGCGCTTGTGCTTTTTTCATGATTTCCCCTAGAAGATAATGTTTGTGGCAATGTTACATGACTTGCTGGATCATCCTCAGCCTCACTTTCAGACAGTGTTGGTTTAGTCATAAAGTCAGAAAAATCTTGACAACGGGCTAGATTTGGTATTTTAGCTTGAACCAATTTCTTGACACTTCTTGACAAACCCACTGGCACCACTTTGATTGCATAGTGACGGAAATCTATTAATTTTGTTTCAGGATTGTAATTCAAACAGACACAACGACGAAGGTTGCTCAAATTCACCTAAAACACATATTATTTCAAAAAACCATTCCAACTCAACAAGCAAATTTAAGTGCACAAGTACCACTCACTGTAGTCAGATTAATAGTAGGAAACATATTTTGGAACATCTGAGCCATCAACTTCAGCTGCATGCCCTCTCCGCTGAACTTGTTCAGAATAATAAGTGGTGAATGCTTGAAGGCTTCCTCGAAGACCAGCTGCTTCTTCATCGTTGAAATGACATCTCTGGCAAGGCAAAAGCTCTCGATTTTAAAGGTCAGTGTGGGTCCACGGGGCATCCTGCAGAGCTTGAGGTACATGCCAAGCTCGGTGCGTGTAAAGATGGACAGGTGGGTGACGTGAAGGAGGCCAGCTACAGATACAAAATCCTTGATGCTGTTGCGCTTGCGCTCCTTCAACACACTAGCCGTGTACGGCTCCATGACGCGACGAAAGTCACGGGTGAGCTCGACTATGTGCTCACCGGGCAGGCCACGGTGGATGACGAACGAGTGCGGCGCCCGCACCAGCTCCTCCTTCTCACCCGAGTCGATCTGCTTGTTGCGCTTCACGCAACGGCCCTATGAAATACAAAAACCATAATAAGTATATTTTATATGAAATTAAAGAGAACGAAATTGGTCGGTGCGGAATGGTTAATTACCTTCTTACTGCGAGGCATTTCGGCTTAATTCGTGGACTCTAAAATGTTTTTATTTTATGAATTATGATATAAAAACGCTGCTGGACCGCTCGAGCTTTCATACACCTTGCGGAACATATAACCTCAAGGGGTAAACACCGAGCACGTGTTTACAATCTGACTGCGCCTGCGCATATGCGCCAGTGTAACTGCCTTGCCGACGCTCGATAAATGAGCAATAATTGCAGGCGCGGGAAAATCAAACCTACGGTTCTTCCAATTGGAATCGCAGACTCTCGAAACGGTACAAAACATGAATCAAATATAATGATAGGTAGCAAATTTTCGAACACCTTCAAGACACCAATTCAAAACAATTACTTAAGTCATACCTCTCTAATGCACAACTCAACTCGACCCTATACTATCGTTATATAAGTACTTACAATTAATTCCATCCCGAACTAGAAAAAAGCATCGTCTCTTTGAACAAAATTCTGACAAACCCTAACCGTCGTATAAAGAGAGAAAGAGAAACAAAGCCCCGCAAGAGTCTCGAGCGCTCGCTCTGCGCTCACGCGGGCGTCTCTAACTTTAGACCGTGCGCGCCCGAAATAAACTTATAACATCTACGCGCTGACGATTTCTCTTCTTCTTCTTCTTCTTCTCGGTAGTGCGCCCCGGCGAAGCTCGCCCTCAGGACACATCTCGCTCTGCACACGCACACAAACGATTGTCTCTCCCCGATTGGAACCGTAGCAACGTGGTGGACGACTCTGGTAATTATCGCTCGGTGACCGCTTATGGCTGCCTATAGTATGCTATAGAAAGAGAGGGAAAGTATATATATAGGATAATACTTATACGGTGTCGTAATAATTGTTATGATTTCTTTTTCGCGAAGCGCTGAGAGCGCGAGTGCTGCCTTGCTATTAATAAATGCATGCGTTGAAGTGCGACTACTTCTACCGCATGGGGGAATGCCTATTAGACAGATTTTGAAAAGTACTATCTGTGCGTGGGTGCAGGAAAATTGATACTGCAGAGATAGGGTATAGGTGTAGCATGTTGAGGTAATTGTGGTGCTGATATTTTTCACGGATGGATTTTTCATACGGAAAATAGGTACCGATTTTTACGCTCTTGCCCTTTTACGGGTGTAACAGTGCATCGTGTGCCAAGTACATCCGTCCCTATCCGGAATCCGGATGACTATGTCGGCACTCGATGATACTTACGGCGCGGATGCCGATGATGGTGATGGTGATGATTAGCTTGATCGCGAGAGGATATGTTTGGTAATTTTACTCGCGATCGAGTCTCGGCTGATTGTTAAGTTTAAAAATATTGTATGAGTCTTTTATTATTATACTGAGTAAATAATATTACATTCAATGGTATATATAACTTACTATATTCGGTATGTAAAGGTACTTAACATGTAAGTGCAGATGTCACGTAATAACTTATATTGAAAAAGTAATAATGTGCATAAATCGATAACCAATTCAGGCACTATACTTAAAAAATGCTTAAGTGTCTGTTAGTTTAGAGTGCTTGAAAATAATTGAAAAACCAAACATTTTTCGACTAAAATACAATCATATATTTATTTATTATTATAAAAGAGCGTTAGGCTCATTGTAAATTTGTTCAAGGAATAATCATCAATTATAAAGACCAATTACAATGATAAAAATTCAAACGACATCAGCATAACGGCTTGTAGGTACATAATCATTTCCCATCACATCGCAACTCCAAAATACCTTCTTATATCATATATACCTGTACCTACTTTGCGCAAACTCCGTGCTTTCCCCTCGCATGCACATAATAATATACTCGTATACTTATATACATGCCGCATCCTAGCAGCCGAAAAAAAACGAACATCTCTGCGATCTCGCTCTCTCTGCTCTCTGGCTCTTTAATACTTATATCCTATACCTATGTAATATATATGTATACCGTCAAACATGGATGCCGCTCTTTTGTCGTGACATTGTTTTGATAGGTAACTGCGCGCGCCTATGTTTGTGCATGTTTGATCGTTATAATAGGTAGCCCGCGCACGAGGGCCGTTTACGTTAAAACGCGCTGTGTACTGTGATAAACTTCTTTTGACCCTCTTTGTGTTTCCGCAGATGCGACGACGATCATGGAGAGTAACAGCACTTCCGAGAGTATGAAGATCGAGCCGGTCGTCGAGCCGAAGATGGAGATCGAGGTGAGTGTACTCTGCTCACCCCATAGGTATAACCTCTCGAGTTCACTTTTTGTGTCTCCGGGGATGATTCGTATAAAAGTTTGGGGAAGATGGTTTCTTTCCTTAAATGTCATTCGCGGGAAGGGAGTTTTTCCGGAAGGAAAGCGTATGAAGGGATTTCTATTGGTGTGATTGAGGGGTTATATTGTTTATTGCTAGTTATATTTTACTGATGTGTAAGGGTTTTGTAGTGGCGATATTGCGGATATTATGTCTACTTTTTTTTTACTGATAGTTAATAAGATCTGAAATATTTTTAAGACCAAGCCAGCAGCTCCGATTAAGGAGAAAAGGAGCAGCAAGGAGTCTAGGAAGAAGGATGACAAGAGCATAGAACAGATCTTAAAGAATCTGAGTGGTTTGGAGACACCTGAGGAGAAGTTGTCGGCCATGTGCAAAAAATACATTGAAGTTCTCGACGAGAATCGCAAGCTGCAAATGACTCTGAAGCAGAATGAAAAAAGGGTACTGATGATTCAGAGAGAGAAGGAACAGTGTCAATCTGAGAAGAGCAAGGCTGTACTAACAAGGAGTCGACTGGAGAGCTTGTGCCGTGAGCTGCAGAGGCAAAATAAAGCTGTGAAGGAAGAGAGTCTCTTAAAAATTAGGGAAGAGGAAGAAAAGAGAAAGGAGGTGTCAGCAAAGTTTCAAAGTACACTGGCAGAAATAACTACCTTGATGGCAGAGACCAAAGAGAAAAATGTTAAGCTTCATGATGACAACAGGGAGATACACAAAAAGTTTAAGTCAGTATTTGATGAAATGGATATCAGGGAACAGCACTTTGAGGGAATGCATCAAATGATGAAGCACGAGCTTCAAGTTGCTGAGGCAAAATTGGCTAAAGTTACTTTAGAGATGACAGAGGACAAGGAGGCCTTATTAAAAGAGAAAAACCAACTTTTATTTGTAAGAAACATCTAAATATTTTTATTTATGGTCTAATGTTAATCAAATAAATTTTCAGTATGACACTTTGAAACATAATCATAATTTTCCTTTACAGAAACTTACAGAATACCAAACTCGTATTCATGAGCTTCAACAAGTTGAAGCTAATTTACGTAGTCAAATTAATATGTATACAGATAAATATGAAGAATTCCAGACTGCTTTAACCAAAAGTAATGAAGTATTTGGTGGATTCAATGATGAAATGGGAAAGGTATTTATAAATTTTGTTATGTTAGAAAGAATTTTAATATTTAATATTCAAAATTCAATATTTTCCTTTCAATATTTAACACAAAAATAATTAAAAATTTCGTGTATTGCAGATGTCTAAGAAAATTTTAAAATTAGAAAAGGAAACCAATTTATGGAAATCACGTTGGCAAAAAAGTCAAGCCGCTTTACTAGAGATGGTAGCGCACAAACAAACTAAGGATACTGAAATTGCTACAGTAAACAGGAAATGTTCACTTCTACAAGAGCTATGTAAAGCCTTTCAACAAGAAAGATCTACACTTTTAGCACAACTAAAAGAAAAATGTAATAAAGATTCTCTTGAAAGTAATGAAGAGAGTAAAACAGAAGATAATCAAAAGCTTATTGAAAATATTGAAAATTCCCTAGAGAATGAAAAAATAAATGGGTCAATTCTTTTAGATGATTTAAATACCAAAATTGAAGAACAAACCAAAGAACTAAAGACTGAAACAATGACTTGTCTAAAAACTGAAGCAATAGAAACAGGAATAAGTGACTCGAGTAGGGAAAATCAGGATTCAAATAAAGATTCTAAATTAGAAATTAAAGATGAAAATAAGGAATTTATAGAAAATCATAGTACCAAGACTGTAAATAATGAAAATAAAAACTTAGTTGTAGAATCTTTACCTATACAAATGGAAGAAAATCAACAAACAATTAATAAAATTGATAAACAAGAAAATTCTCTAGAGTGTGTTAAAGAGAAGCAAATTGAATTAGTGCCTATTGAAGTAAAGAGTTCAACTGAAACTGTAAAAGTAAGCTCAGAGGAGCCACTAGAATCTTCTGAAGTTATGAAAGACGACGAAGAAACAAAGAATGTAGCTAAAAACACTGCAAATGTAGATCTTCAAAATGAATTTGAATACAATAAAAAAACTGAAAATCGTTTGCGAGAATCGATAACCTGTGAAGTTAAAGATTCACCCAAGGTAGAAAATCGCACTGATAAAGTAGTACCAAATGGAGATGTTCAGTCTAATCCAGTAACAAATAAAAAGCATAAGGTAACTAAAGATATTTGTTTTTACTAATATAAATCATCAAATAATTTATTGGTATATTTGTTAAACATAAAAATTACTCTTTAGGATGGAAAAAAGAAGAAAAAGTAAAAATAATGCACTTTTGATAAATGCACTTTCAAGTGATGTAGAGAAGTACTTCAAAACCAAAACTCGATCCAGTAGATCCCAGTGAAATTGAGTGCAAATCTCTTAATTTTGAGACTTTTGATGAGTGAGAAGTTTATACATAAAAAATAAAATAAGTTCTTTTTACAATCAAGATTACTCATTGATCTCAAATCAATGTGGTTTTGGTAAGTCTCAAAATAGACATCCTATGAAGAAGTACATCCTTCAAGACTAGTTCCTGTATTTTAACATCAGCTGGTTATAATTATCAACATTGAGTTTAATTTATATGATTTAAAATACTAAACTTAATGTAATTTAAAAAAGGAGGCGTGGTAAAAAGTGATTTTTATTATTTTTATATACCACTATTTTAATTTATTAAATTTTATTTAAAATATTTTTAACAATTTTTTTTTAAATATTCATTTTTGGCTTTTATATACTAGAGATTTCATTAAATCGCTTTAAATAATAACAATTTTAATTGAAATATTTTTTTAATTCAATGATGAATAACTTTTATTTTTATTTTAGAGAATAACTAAAAGTACTGAATTTAGAATCCTCCTTTTCTATATTAATAGTTAAATGACTTGCCTTACAACTTCTTGTTACATAAGTTAACAATTTATCACACAACGTGAAAATGTATTAATTTTTTATTTTCACATTTAATATTGTAACAGATATCTTTTCCATTTAATTCACTTTTTATAATGATTATACTGAAAAATAATTTCATGTCATTTAAATGTTGTACTTATGAATCGTTAATATTAGAATAAAATGCATTGTAGTACTTTTGAAAATAATTTGTACATAAAACAAATAAATCTATAATAAAACAATATTGATCGTTTTATCTGACAGGTAAAATGATGCAAGATATGTATGCATAAATACACATACACACGTACTCGTGCACGCACGCACACACATCATGAATTGTTTCGAAGAGTAAATATTATTATACTAAGCATCATAAAATAGTATTGAACGATTTAAAGCTCTGCCACTAGTTTCAGCTTACATGAATTCTTTTGAAATTATAATTTCCATAAAATGAAAAAATATCAGCTGATTTTTTCAATAATGTTGATCTCCAAGCATGATTATGAATATTATTCTTTTATCGAAAAATTTACATGAATTTAAAATTCGATTAAAAAAAAGTTTACATATGTTTTTCCTCATAAATTTGCTACTGGACTTAAAATAATATTTGTTCAAATTCCTCATACAAAAGTCAAAACTATTTTGTCACAATAGTCATCAGAATCTGTAATTTCGATAAGAAAATCTCAAAGAATAAAAAAAAAACTACAAAGCCTTATTTGGTAAATAAAAATCATAATTTTAAAAATCGAAATAAAGTAAATTACAATTTTTATTCAACAAGTTTATTTGTCAAGCAAAGATTTTTAACATTTAAAGATAATAATGTAATACTATAAAAACTTAAATTATGAGTATATTTTTTTCTTTTGGGTGCAACTTTTATTAAAGATGTATAATATTGTTAAATTTTTTCAAGATTATTTGAAATAAATATGATGATAAAAAACAATTTTTAAGAAAAACTAGTTTATTAAAAAGAATTTAATGAAAATATTTAACAGATGGAAAAATCAAAATATTATTATACAAGTTACATTTTGCTTTAATTTATTTTACAATGAATAAAGATGTACATCATGTACTATCTCACATTTATATAGAAACTTTGTAATATCCATATAACTTTTTACAAATAAATCGTTTATTTTTTATACTTAGATTTGCTCTGAAAAAATATCATACTACTTATATATATCACTTGTTTTGAATTACACATTACTTCATTTTCAATTAAAATTAGCTTTAATTAGAAAAATATATAAGACAACGAAACTTATTAATTTAAAAACATGAAAAAAAACAATGATTTGAGTTTCGCAATAAGAAAAAAATGTTTTTCTCTTAACATTGGTAAGTAGATCTTTGAGTCTTTACATTTTTAAGTAATTCACATTCAATCCTCCAAAGACTACTTATTTTATAATTGCTTTAGTCATAATTTAGAAAATTAAAATCATAACATAATTTTAATATTTGCAAGGAAGATAAATAAACGATTACTTATGCTTGTGTATGAAGATTCCCATTCCAAAGTGAGAAACAAAATTTGTGAAAATTGATGTTAATTGATGTAATGATTTTCTTTTAACAGTAAATACTTTTTTTTTCTTTTTTTGTACAAATTTTTCTTATTCACAAAATTTACTGTTTTACTTACATTATTTATCTATAGTATAATTACAAAATTTTCAAGATTTTAAAGCCTTTTTAATTATTTTATAAATCTACATTGTTAAAATTCTCATCAAAGTGTATCTAATAAAAGTCACCTTAAATGGCTTTATTTTCGAGTAAAATGATACCGATATTATTTTACTCAAAAATAAGAATATTTTTTATTTATTTAGTTGACATTGATTATATATTTACATATAAAAGTGATTGATTGTACTTAAAAATAAATAATAGAAATTATAGAATGTATTCTAAAACGAAACTCCATGATTGTTTTTAAAGAAGTATTTGTTCTTACAATCTTTGCAATATCATAAATAAATACTACAAAGCATACAGTAAATTTTGGAAAATCGAATGTTAACCCAACTATTGCAAATAGAAACAGAATATTAAATTGTAATATGAAAGGTTTAGTCGGTAAAGTAAGACTTTACCCATACCCCCATTAACTCATCTTGATTCGTTAAGTATTGAGTCGATGTAGTTCGCGTTAATCCAGCGGGTACACGTGATGGAGAATGCGAAGATCACGATAGGAACGGTACCACTAGATCTTCTTTGTGCTCAACTTGAACTTCTCCGAGTGCCATCACAGACTTTTGTAGGAAATCCGTAATCTGTTAAAAAATAAAAAACCGTTAATGTTATTCTAATGACATATATATACAGATGAAATGAATAATGAAATATTAAAAGAAAAATATAACTTATCAAAAGAATGATTGAAAAAAAGAGTATTACTTTTATCTGTATATATGAGTAGATATTACTCATAGAGTCAAATGTAAAAATAAAAACTTACAAGTTCTTTATCTCCTTGGCTTATCGGTTCAGATGCAAGAACTCTTTCTGGTGCTGGTATATCTCTAAGTAGGCAGTATGAAACTTCTGGTAATTTTATTCCTACAGTCTCTATTCGTTTAGCATACGCTCTTGATCTTTCTAAATATTCATGCTGTTCTAAATTGTGAGAATCTAATGCTCCTACATCTATTATGTTTCTGTAATACATAAATAAAAATTTAGAAGACTTTTTATGATTTTTAGATCGGTGCATTAGGTATTTAATTTAAAATTCAAAGTAATAATTTTCAATGTGATGTTTTTAATAGAATCATATAATTCTTTTTTTCACATTTTTCAACTTACGCTGCAGTCTCGTGAAGAATTCGATTCAGTGCGCTTTGTTCATCTGTCTTTTTAGGCACCGAACTGGCATATTGACTAACATAATCATCATCGCTACAAAAATATCAAACAGTTAATAACTCTTCAAATGTTTCAAACATATATAATTATTAAAAAAAAAAAAAGGCCAGCACTAATACACAATCTCACTGACCTGTGAACCCTAAGTATATTGGTATTGTTACTGACAGGATCCACCAGCAAATGTGTACGCTCATTGACTTCGCCGCCCTGCAAAAAACAAAGCCGATCTTACTATACACACACCTTTTGGAGCACAAGCGAAAGAAACAAGAGAAATTCCAGCTAACTCGTCGCACATATCATTAGCCGCGATATATACACTGGCAATTTCCCGGGCGGCTATCTCCGAAACGCAGATAACACACAGCCGTGGTGCGCAGTGTGTATACATGTATCTATATGTGCGCGTGAGTCAAAGAGAGGCGTACAAAGCACAACACAACAGCATCGTCGCCGAGGGTATATGATACCCCTACCCACACATACCTGCTGGCTGCTATCCTCCTTGCACAAGCTGTAGCAGCATCCCATCGTTGAGCCTTGTGTACGCGAGCGGGTGTACGAAGAGAGCCGAGTTTTACGGAACCACCGATGTTTGCACGTAGACAAGAAGTCGTTCGCGAACGAGGGGGGTTAAATAGCCATGTCGCGGTCCGTCTGGTATAACTGCGGCAGCTAAGTATGTGTGAGATTTTTGCACAGAACGCGCAACTGCCTTCTTTTATAAACAACGTCGGCGCTGCGCGTGAATCAGCTGTGTCGAGACTGTCGAGAGCTCGCTATCACTGGACCAAAACTTACTTTAACTCCGTATCCCGCGATCGAAAAGTACGGCAGCTTATATTGTGACGGACGATTACCCGCGACGGTTACGCGTCATTGTACATAAGCTCGAAGCGCTCCGAAATTTTCAAAAAAGCTCAAGTCACGGTATTTTTATTTATATTTTTTATCTTTAATGAAATATGTCTGCTTTTGACACCTATCTATAATTATATTTAAATAACAAACATATAATCGTTGCTAACAATTGAACTATAAAAAATCAATTCAACTTGGATTCATTCAATATAATGCAACAATCTATTAATAGCAAATCTGGCAAACTGTAGTCGCATAAGATTTCGTACCTATGTATTGCTCTAACAGTGAATCCACATTGCATGCCCTATGCTTTATGCCGTATGCCGTATGCATTTCTACTCGTAGACTTCCCCGCTAA
>UXGD01004669.1:0-16443 GCA_900474315.1 Torymus auratus | reverse complement strand
GGGTGGAGCGAACGAGAGAGAGAGAGAGAGAGAGAGAGAGAGAGAGAGAGAGAGAAGGAGAGAGAGAGAAAATAGTATGGTGGAGAGTAATTCGGGGGCTCGGATTCGATTGAAATCGAATCAGCGGTAGCCTCGCTCCGCGCGCGCGTGTTCGCCCGTTTTCTTTCCGCTCCTAATTCCCTTCTGCCTCGTCCCGCCGGCTCACGTATTGCTTGCCGCACTCTACCTCCTCTTCTCGTTTTTTTTATCGTTATATTGCCTGCGCGAGATCGTTGGCTATCTGATTGCGAAACTCCTTCGCGAATACCCGGCGAACATTCTCGCAGATTGCAGCCGCTCAAATAGATATTGAAACATGAAGAGCGAGGCGCGCGCCCGCGCAGCCCTAACCGGAAAACTTTTTACTTCTTACTCAAACATTGTTTAAATCGCAGACCGCGAAGCCCGCTCCAGTCTCGCGCTCGCGTCTTCGAGTGTATTATTAAGTTTAACTTTGCCGCGCGCGCGCGCGTCTCTCCTGCGCGGTATATTGGGAATTGAGATGCCGCTGCCTTCGCCGCTGTTGGGGCAGCTACGCTCCGCTCGCGGATAGGAATCTCGTTTTATGCCTTTATTGAAACTAAAAGTCTGTCGCATCTTCCTATACTACACTTCTTTTTTTTTTTAATTCATGTACTTGCCTCAGGCTACGAAGATATCAAAAGTTTAGTAGTCTCGTTATTATACCTCGCAATTTCTCATCGTTTTATGCTATGTAATAATTAAACGGAAACATCAAAATAGTTTATTTCTACAGTACGTTATTTTTGAGCTACAACTGTAGTTAGATATTATATGGAAATTCCCACTAAAGTAGCAAACTATTTAAGGCTGTAGCGATTTGCTTGATGGGATCAATATAGTATGCGTAATTCTGGTAAAAGACACTGCTGAAATTAGCTAAGGAATAAAAAGAATGAACATTTTACGAGGAAATTGAAAATAGAATCTCGCATTGTAGCAACGTGAGTTGGCACGGAAACTTTCTTTTACTTCTTTCTCTCATCACACTCTTCACAGAAAACAACAACATTCTTGAATTTTCTCTTGACAATATTAATACAATTTACAAATTAAAGGATGCATTACTTTATTTTCTCCTATATTTGAATAAAAAGTCAATATTTTCAAGATCCGTACGATTATACAGGCTACAAAAGAAGAAGGCCAGAACTAGAAATGTCTTCATATTTGTTGTCCTCCTGAACATGATGTGGGGGTAGGAGCGTCAAAATTACTCCATCACGTCAGAAATTTGACCAATATGATATATAAGATTTTTGAGATATCTTGCGAAACAAAAACAATTTTTTTTTCAATTTAGTCAACAAATTGCTTGTTCTCTTTGAACCCAATTTTAGATCATACTTCTGCAATTTGTGTTTCTCTGACATATAAATGTGCGAATTCTCCGATCATGAATTTCAAGCACACATGTTCAACATATCGAAGAAAAAAAGAATCATAGATCATAGAAACGAGCAGCTCTATATTCTTTTCTTCTCAAAATTGATAACAAAATTGTTAAACTTTCTTTCTTAAAATGTACAAAAAAAATTTTTTATAGATTTAATATCTAGAAATCGTGACATGGTGGAGCAATTTTGATCCTAGGTTCATGTTTAGGAGGCCATAGCGAATGGAAATATAACATTTTAGTCTCCGGCACATACCACTTTTTTGTTGGCCTGTAAATCATACAAATCCTACAACTCTTGACATTTTATTAAACTGTAGTTCTAAATGAAATAAAGCATCGGTATGTTTGTAAATACTATTAATATTATCCATATGTAGGAAATTGAACAATGTCGTTATAACGTTCTGTCGTCTCGATGATCGAGAGTAAAAGAAAGTTGGCCTGCCAGCAAGTTATTAAAGAGAAGCAGTTTACAGAGATAAAAATCTATTGTTTACAATAAATATAAAATAAGCTACCCGGAAAGCGCGCAGTACAAAATGTTTGGTTACAAAATAACAGAAATGGCGATATTGGTTTCGATAACGTCGCGGTTCACGGCTGCCGCTGCTGCTGCTTTTGTGTAGCGCGCTGCAAAATTTATTGCGTTATGTGCTCGCTATCCCTTGTTTTTATCGCTAAATGAAAGCGTGCTATGTGTGGGTGGGTGCATGCGTGCCCCTGTGCAGTTGGAAATGCAAATTCCAGATCAATTTTCAATTAAAATTTTAAGCAAAACTGCTTGATACACCCGACAAAATACATTTTGCATTTTCATCGAGCAGTATACATATATGGTTTATAGCGAAACACTCGCGTCAGTCTGTCAAAGCTAAACTAGCAGTATTACAGCGAGATTCTCGACGTGCCCGCTCGCTACGGATGGGATCATAAATTTTAGCCTTGTGCGCGTTGTGGTGCTCGCTGAATTATACGCCTGTGTGTTTGTTTTCGAAACCTCTGTTTCACTGTCTCCCTTGCACTATAGCTCTTGTTTCGTACTGTTTTGGTGCCACTCAATGAAAGTATATTTGTTTATGCAAATTGATTTAAATCTAACCATCAATTTCTACTACCGAATTTCGTTTGCCAATATAGTTCGACAAAGAAACGATTGTCATAATTGAGATATAATGTTGTAGTAATCAAATGTAATGTTATGTAACGCTATGGTGAAAACATATTTTCGAATTACGCTGAATTTCAAATACATTCATTTTAATTACAAATAAATTTTGTAATTAATCTCTGCTTCATAATATAATTTATTCGTTTCGTACTTTGGAGAAAATATAACTAAAAATATGCACTTATACTCTCTCATTCCGTAAAAATTAATTAATCAAGTTAATTGAGAAAAATATTCATAAAGATTCCTACTATAGCGGTAGAAGAGCTTCTTTGACCTCGTTATGAAAGATTTTCTTTTAAAAATTAATTTTCCCTACAGTTTTTTAAAAACACCGTTATGGGTAGCACATCCAAGATAATTAAATACGCATTGAACTTTATAAAGATCTGTGTAATTTGAAAAATTTATTTTCATATTCTTTTTTTCCAGTACCTACTATAGTGGATAATAATTTATATGCTTAAGTTACTAGCTTAATGTTTAAACATGGATTCATTCGGTTCGTTTCTTGCTCAAACACATTCTAAAACCGAATAACACAGCATTTTTGGTCGTTGAAGTAAATTTTCGTAATAAAGTTGTATAAATTTTGCTAATTATGTTATAATACGTAAATAGACATTAGAGATAAACCACTGTTTGAAAAAGTAAAAGTTTGAGTAAATGAAGAAAAGTTTTCTCTAATGAACTAAAGGAAAAGAGGATAAGGAGTAATACGCTTAGTTAGGAAAATGGCGTACAAACGGGGGGAGAAGAGACGCGCGGGAGCTAATAAAATTGACTTGTTTCTTAACGCAATCAGTCTGATTGTTTTAACGAAGGGGTACTCGCTCAATGCAAATTTAATGAAATCGTCGGGCGAAAAAGTGAGTTAAGCGTTCGCTCGCGGGGCCGGCGATGGTCAGTAGCAGTCGCCCTCTGCAGGCTTGAGCGCCGCGACTCGGCGTGAGGTTTGGGGAGGGGAGACAAAAGGTGTTGGCGCGAGCCTCATTGCGTCCCTTCCTTCAGCATAACGCGCGTCGGGCGTTTCATCCTCCGTACGCGAGCGCGGGGACCGCGCAGGGAAAGTTTTTTTACGGCCGCGCTGCCTTTTCCTTCCATTTCGCCGGAAATTAATTCTGCACGCGAGAACGATTACTTTTGCCGGTCTTGTCCTCGCGGTAATCTTAATATCTAAGAGTGTTTTGCCGCGCTTAAAAACTTTGGTCCGCCTCGCGGCCGTGATTAAATGTTTTATTCGAGGTGAAATATCACGCGCGCCCTCAGTCCCTGCACCCATTTTTTTCTTATTTTGACTGCCGTTGATGCTACTGCTGTTGTTTACTTTTAATTAAAGCAATTATGGACTTTGATCTCAATTGCCAGAGGAAATAAATTATGATTAAATTTGCGATTAACCGATGCATGGGAGCATACATATTTTGCGTGAATTATGGTATTTATATACGTTTGGATAAGTTAACAGACGACGTTGATTTATTAGCACAAGTGGACAAATTCAGTTATGAGACAAAGTATGTCAGATATTGATATCAGGTGCGACTGAAAATTATTCATCATGACAATATCAGTGAGATTTATAAATTTAATAAAACCCTGGAAGAAAGGAAAAAGGAAAATAAATTTTTCGATGTTGTCACGGATAATGAACGGGCGTTGGTCTCTTCATTAACCGTGACAATGGCACATTGAAAAAGAAGCTACCTAGCGGATACCTTATTTTTTGAAAATTTAAGTTGACGCAAACATGAAAAAACGAAAAGATTATTAATACTTTTTATACTATTAAAAGACAAATAACGAAGCGTCGAGGAGAGTATAAAGTCAAACGCTTTAAAACCCTTTTGCTGTTCTTTTTTAAAAGCATAGGTATATTTATGAAAATTATTAAAATACATTCTAAAATACTGGAAAGAGAAGTTGTACGGCAAGTACTTTATATTAATTTCATGCTATAAACTCTTTTTTCGATATTTATCAACTTAACCATAGATTTTGATGCCTTCAACCCTAATCTTTTCAAAGCGGCTACCCGTATAAATCTGGCATGATTGATCATTGGAATATAAAACGAAGTTGTAAAACCTGCAAACTCAGTTTCCAACGTCGCCAAGCACAATTAAAAAAAAGAAAGTATTTCGAAAATAAATCTTTATCTTGGTACTAACGTGAAACAACTCTGAATGAGCTTCTCTTTCCAACGAGACGAAAAGAAAAATTCATCATTCATAGTGGAGAACAGACGATTGACTAAAAATACTTTCGCCGACGGATTCGAGCGGATTTCCTGCGTGCTATCCAGCCGCATATTTCAGCCCGTGTGCAAATATTCCGATAGCATCCAATACTCAGTGCTGGCATCAATAAACGCCAGGCGGGGAGAGAAAAGAAAGCTGGCCGCCGGAAGCGTTGTAGCAGGGCAAAGTCGGGCCATTTTTCAACGGTCCCGCGTGCCGGCGACTTAACGAACGAGCCGAAATTAAGCAATCTGCCGCGCGGATATAATTGATTGCTCAAGGCGCGCGCGGCTCAAAGGGAGGGAAAGGGAGCCCGAGGGGGCGGGAGGTGCAGGCTTGCGAGCTATGTTGACCGCATGCAAGCAGGCTCGCGACGACGGCGGCGGTGGCGAGAAATCGGAAGCGCGAAACTAGAATTCATAGGTCGTGTCGCGTCCTCCGGTTTTCCTCCCCCACCCCGAGCCTTTCCACTCGGCTGTCGGCCGCGGAAATTCGGCCGGAAGATCGCGCAGCTGGGTCGCGCGGCGCGCCGTGAAATTTCGACGATTCGCTTTGCACGCTCGATAGAAGGCTATTTGAATCCGATTTGAATTTTGAGTGTCGCCCCCTCTCGCACGCGCGCACCTTGCCATTAATACCAAAGGGTTTGGATTGCGCATGCGTCGCGGGGCCGCGTATACACGCGTCGCTATTGCTTTCGCCGGGGGTGGCTGGGGGGTGTGCTTTCGCCGGGTGAATATGTATGTACGCGTGTCTGCGCGTCGCCGGGATATTGGCTCTGACCTCGTGCGGCCATATCGCACACGTGCTATAGATATCGGCTGCCGGTGCTGCGCTGCGTGATGCGCATTCGAAGCCGCCTTAAGTTTCCACGAAATATTGGTCCGCGATATTAGAAAGGCGATACCTACCCAGACCCTCCTCTCGAATGAATTGTGCTCCCGAGAGCTCGAGTGATACTACTGTGGAGTGCGGCCCGCGCGCCCCGAAGGTCTCCTATGTACGTGCGGGGGGCTGCCGGAAATTCACGGAATCGAATTTCAATGATGTTGCGCGTCCCCGATATGCTTTCTGTTTATTTAGCAAATAGCCCACCGGTCATCCTAATAACCAACTCTAATTTAGTTATCGTGAAATAGAAGCATGCATTATCAAAGAGCTCTGATCGAAATTTCTGTTTCACCAGAGACTATATTAATATAACATACCAAACGAGATTTAGAGGAATATTAGAAATATAATGATACCTGTAGAAAGCAAATCTGACGGGTGATATTGGTTTTGCAGATGCCGCGCGGGTTTCGGCCGCGGTCGCGGCCGGGAGTTCCGCTGCTGCTCGTGCTCCTGCTGGGCTTGGCGGGCCTGCTGGGCGCGGCGAGGGCGCAGTGCGGTCCCGCGGCTGGCGACCAGAGCTCCAGGCAGGAGCGCCAGAACAAGCTGGCCATGTACAAGGTGACGCTCAAGACTTACTGGTCGAGGGCGCGCTTCCCGAGGCACTACCCGGAGTGGAGGCCCCCGGCGCAGTTCGGCAAATTAGTTGGTGAGTAGTCGCTTTTTACGCCCACTTATTTTATCAACCCGATTTACAATGTGTATACGACTCGATGTATCGGTGTGTCATTAGCACGCCAGTGAACTGTAGAATGTAATAATTTATTAAATAAGCTTCGTATAGAACAAGAAATATGCAAGCATTTTGCTATATCCATTCAACAAAAACATTCGCTTACAATTTTCTGAAATTCTTTAGTATTTTCATTGTTAAATATCTTTTATTATTTTATTGAATTTTACATCATTATCTTACTCTGGTAGAAATGTTAACCAACGGTTGGCGAACTGTTTGACAATTTTTAATTTAAAAACGTCATACCACAATTATATATTGCTATTGATATATTTATACATGTGAAGTATAATATTATATTTTAAAATATTATTATAGTTTTAAATAGTTTTATTTGAATTTCGATGTTGATTTTAAGTAGGAATGGTTCCGTTTGATTAACATGTTACCAACAAAGTTGGTTTATTTTCTCCGGGTACTTTCCAAGCAAATATTTGAAGGAAAATTATGCCATAGAACATTTTATGAGTGAGGGCTGACAAATAATCAAACCCGGGTGTTCTTTCAACCGAGCTTTACTAGTGGCTATGTACGTCTTTCATCGAATTACCCTCATATCACAAATACAACCAAATCCCGACCATCTTATTTGTATCTCAAAATAAGTTAAATCTTTTAATAACATAAAATAGTAACAAATTTTACTGTGGAAAAGTTTTAGTATAAATTAGAAAATTAGATATAAATAAGGCCATAAAAATGTTTTACATACAAATTTAATATTCGTCAAAATAATAGCCAAAACATATTTATTTTGCATTTGATTGACAATCTATTTATACTGACATTTTTATTAATATTTTCATTTCACTTATTTGAAACCGGAAGATTTGTGTATTTGTTTTTACATCGTATGTTTATACGGAATTTCATACGTTAACACATCATGCCTATCTCCATAATTTTTGAAGCCATAATTACCAAAATGAACTTCTTCTTATTGGTTTGTTTTTCTTTTGTCAAGGGAACGGCTCTTGTGTAAGATAAATACTTGTCTTAGCGTACAGACTCCACAAAGTCAAGGAACTTTATCGTGTAGACAGTGGTCAAAACGATTGAATGAGTGACGCTGTCGTAAAAGAAAATAATTTTAAAATATTTAAAAAATTTTCTATTTATATCCGAATGATTTTCTATGAACGATTTAAGCGTTTTCTAGAAACATCAATATTGAGTTGGCTTTGATGTTCAGAAAATATTAATTTACAATGTGTGAACTAATTTTCAAAAATGAATACCAAATTATTAATATTATATAGCTTCTACAGCAAAATTTAAAGGCGAGGTTCGGATAAACTTTTATTTTAAAACTTGCAATAAGAATATTAAAATGTGCTTACATAAATCCCCAGCTTTAAAGTATATTTTTTGTGGATGAGTTGTGAAAATATTTTAGTCTTACTTCGCGGAAGTTATTTTTACGAGCGCTTGAAAAAGTAGGTGCTTTGATGTCACATTTACATTTCCGTTCGCAGATTTTAGTTTTTTGTATTCAATTTAAAAATATGCATACTTACGTAACGCCATAGGGATTATGCATTTCGGTAAACTATAAATAACATGCAAATTTAAATTAACTATGTGTGTAGTTTTGTAACTGAACTTTTTGAATGAACAAATTTGTTGAATTATACGGAGTGGAAAAACACGGTAACCGTTTGCAGAACTGTTTTCTTGAGTTTTAATGAAAATTTTTAAACTTAATTATAATTAAAAATTAAAAAATACCTCTCCCCGGTTTTGGATTTGAATAATTAAAAGGTTTGGTGCAGTTGAAGAGAAATCAAAAGCTTTTTCTTGGAATCACACATTGCAGACTATAGCCGAGTGTTAAAGCTCTACTTCTGAAAATGCAAACGTTTAGCTTGGCGTTAGGTGCTATGGCACGTGCAGCTGCAAAGTGTAGAGAAGTTGGCATATTTTTATGCATACTGCACCTACGAGCATACTTTCAAATGAGCTCGAAATTTGAATTTCGAAGGGCGTACTTTGTGTATATCATGCTTAGGAAGACTAGGCATTATACTCTTTGTGGGCCCTTAAAAAATATTTAACGAAAATAGTCTTCGAAAAGATAACCTCGCTTTTATAAAAATATTGCTTCCTCACATTCGCCAAACAAGCCGAATATTTGAACAGTTCTAAAGGCATGATATTTGTCTTTTAGGAAGTTTATCGAAAAAGATTTCGGCTATATTTACTTCAATTTCCTGGAATACACCTTTATTGCCATTCGCAAGATGAATGTCTAGTATGTGAACGGATATACTTTAAAATAGAGTCCTCTTGAATTTAAACTGGGCGGAAATAATAATTTCAATTTGTCTCATTCGTCAACTGCTTGGATATTCTGGACTCTATTAATCCATGTTTCTAGTGAAAATTTGTTGACTCATCGTGGGAGCTCACATAGCAGCTTCCTAAAGTATTTTTATCACGCAGCTCACATACTCAATTCTCTCGCAGCTCCAAGTCATCCCACTACTATATGCGATATCTGTTTTCTTGCGCGCGCGCGCGCGCGGGACGTTACAGCGCGTTATTCATACGCCGATAAAATCCCGCAATTTTCTCCGCCCCCCTAGAAAGGCGCGCGTGCAGCAATGTAGGTCAACCGGGAGCAGAATCTCGCGCGCAAACTTATTACCGCAGAGGGTAGATAACGTAAAACTGCCATAATCGCGATGAAGCGCAGCGGGAAGACGCGATTGGAAAAATATGCGTCTCGCGCCGAGCTTTCAATATCGCAAAAGTGACAGGCGGAAAATTCAGCGACTCCGTTGTCGTCGTATCTCGCAGCCAGTAGTCGCAGAAGTAGCGCCGAAGAAGCCATGGCAACAGCACCTACACGCGCGCCAGCATGTGTAACGTACGTGCGGGAACTCGAAAATTTCAATACCGAAGCGGAGTTCTGACTTGGCCACTCGTCACTCCTCTCGCAGCCATGTATATGCATAACTGAACGACGGGGGAGCTCTGCGCGGCCGACTCTCCAATCGGGAATTCACGGCGTATATAGACATATAAATTTAAAAGTCCGAATGTAGCCGCGGGAAACTGGGGCGTCGGGCCGGTCGAGACCAAGGGAGCGGAAGGGAACGTGCGCGCTCGTCATTACTTTCCTCTATGGCGGAGTGGAGGTTTCAAAATCAGAAATCGCTATTAAAATAATTTCTATATGTCATATTTATTTCCAACAATAGCCATAGCTTTTACAAAGGTATATATTCACCCACATTTTAAGCTTTGACAATTCATATATAATATGAAAAAAGTTTATTTCAATAGAAATTTTTCATCTGACAAGTTGATATTACCTTGCCAACGTATATATTATACACGTCGCATGTATGTACATCGAGTGGATTTTGTCGAAGGAGGGAAAATACGCGCGCGAAAGGCGAAAATCAATTGATCGAAAGAGGGAGCGAGAGGACAGCGAGCGAAATAGCGCGTGATGCGCTCGCGCTAGTGACGGGGGCTAAATTCGCAAGCGGCACTGGAAAAATCGAATTGATGCGCTAGCGACGCTTGAAGTAGGCGGAAGAGCGGACTTTTATTGAATGGGCCGAGTGGTTATTGTGCGGAGATACGAATGTCAAATCGGAGAAGAATATGATAGATTTGCCCGCGCTGACGAGACGGCAGCTCAAACGCGGACGAGGGTCGGCTTTGAATGTCAAGAGAATTGCCGCCATAAGCGCCTAAAAGTGCACCCGCGTTATAAATGTAAGTGTATGTTGGAAAATGCTTTGTTGGATCTTGTTTCCTATTTCTGCCATAATTCGTCGCGCGGTACGGAAAAAAGTCAACATCAGTTCTCGCGCGAAGAAAAGCAAAGTTGGGCGCTTTTTGGCTTTTCTTCGCACGAGAACTGACGTTGTATACTTTTAATTCAATATAAGAATAATCCAAAAAATGAGGAATAATCAAATTTTACGTAAACAAGACTATTCACCCGTTCGTTGATGACAGTGTTACACTATATACACGTGTGTGTTGCTATCATGTACATGATAAGGATAATTATACTTTCAAACAGTAATTAATTAATATCCATTTACCTCAAAATTTTGCTTCAAAGTGTTCAATAGGTAGGGATATTTAAATATCAACGTCTCCTCACATTTTCCATATAGATATTAATATTGGTCTCGCAAAGAATATTCTTTAGCAGGTGATAATGAGTATTGTATTAATGTGTGCAAATCTGTGTACATAAATTATGCAAATAAGAGCCAATTAAAAAAAAATAGAAGGAGGTTTAAAAAAATTACAAAGTAATCGTCGGCTGGTTGGCTAAATAACCTTCTTAATTAATTCGGTAAATGAAAAGAGCCGCACTCGAAAATGAACGGGCACGTGCTGCTCGTCGGCGCGGCTCATCCCTCCAGGCTGCAGCGAACGCAGGCCGCATTTCGCCCGAAGTAATTCGCGCACTAAATAAACGCGAGCGGAGGAGAGAGAGAGAGAGAGAGGAAATATGCGAGAGACGTAGAAACGCATCCGAATGCATTACCGTCATCGTGCTCGTGTTGCTGACGCCTGTGGTCGCGCGAGCGCGGCCGCCCGGAATGCCTCTGAACTAGAATAGATAGGAGTCGCGCGAGCGCGAGGATCAAAGGGGGGAGAACGACGAATAGACCGACGTATTTTTAATTGACGACGACCGCAGCATGAATGAAAATATATTCGCCCGCGAAATTATATTACGCGCTGCCCGCAGTACTCGGAGGAGTCGAAAACTTGCCTGTGTATGTACCTACGTCGGAAAGTCAAACCGCCCAGGGAAAACACGACACATTTGGACCGCTCTCAAATGAAATATTCAGTGCCCATACACCCGCAGCAAACTTTCAAACTTCGCGGTATGTACCGCGAGTTTATGAATGGTACCCCCGAGGAAAAATAATTATAAGTAATTATGTAAACTCACATCGTATATAACATTGTTCGCAGTAATTTCTATTTTATTATGTTTAGTTGCGGATCTACTTTTTCAGTTAATTTTATACCAGTATTTATAAACAATGTGAAATTAAAACTGTCAACATAATTGAGATTTACATTATTATATTATTGTTTGTAAATAGTTTATGGCTTTGATATCGTAATAGAAATAAAAACAGAAATTTTAAAATGTCAGGGAACATGGCAGTATCAAAGTGTATGCATTGGCTCAAAAAAAGTCAATTGTGTAGCTGACCTCATTTTCTGATACTGTTATCGTTTAGTAATTTACTAGAAACAATGTGAAAATAAGCATACCAGACGACACAATACCCAAAATTACGCAAACGAGGGACCGATTGATTAAATGCAGCACGTAATTCCGTGTCAGTCAATAATTAAAATCAAATTAGCGCTTCAGTTGCTACTACCGTCCATACTCGCTAATATATCAACCCGTATTCTCTATTAGGAATTAAACGATAGTGTAGAAATGAACGTTTCAATCAAATCCTCGTGAAAATCTCATTTTCGCGAAAATTCTTACGTTCATTTTACAATTCTTAACTGTTATTCATTTCACGTCGTGGAGTTTATAGATCATGATATTGAGAGAATATATCAAACGAACGAAAAAGAATATTGGAAAACAATATGAAATGACGACATGCACTGTGTTATTTTCTGAAATCATTCTACGCTTGGAATTACAGTTATTTATAATAATTGTAATATATAAATGTATGTATACATTTAGTCATAAACACAGCCATCTGTTTATAAACGTGAATACGTAAAAAGCATTCCAGTATTCCATTCTATATGCGTTTATGTACAATATTACGTGTAAAACGACGTGCATTTTGAATTTTAATTGATACTTAAAAACTAATAATTCATATAGTCATGTTATTTAAAGAGAAACTGTAGGGGTTGGCACAAAACATTAAATGCTAAAAGTCGCACGTGTAATATCATGCCCAATAATGTTTAATGAGTAACATAAATTGAGCATCAATGTATTAATGAATAAATATACAAAAATTTAAATAAACGTTCAGTAAATTTAAACACTCTGTATACGAATATATATGTAAAGTACAGCCTATGAATTATAAAATATATCTATCTCACGGAAACATCAATGCACAGTATAAATAATTATAAAGTAACCGGAGATAACTCGTCTAGCTTGTAACTCTTTGAGTCGTATAGGATTTTCAATTTTTCATGCTGGCGGATATTCTTTGCCATTGGAAAAAACATTTCCACATTTATGTAAAGTAAATTGAAGTTGGAATTATTTTGGAATATAAATGAAATATTTAACGCATTATACAACATACAACCGAAATAATAAGAATCATTGCTTAAAAGGAAAGCGAAGGCACAATGTATCTTTTAAATTCAAAATAAATCAAAATTTTATGAAGTCAGATGCGCCGTAAGTTCTAAAATTACCTATTAAGGCCTCGTGGCAATTCCCTCGAGAAACAATTAAACGCATCAATTCAGAGCTCATTAGTTCGGCTAGCGCGCGTCCGATGCCGACAAGCGCGCTGTAATCCAGAAATAGCGCGGCGTTTGCGGCGACGACATAATGAATGAAAGTGTGTAAGGTTGAATCCAACGAGAGCAATCGACGATCCGGCCTACAGGCCGCAGCTAGAGATAGAATGTAGGAGTCAACAGAGGAATAGAAGGAGAGACCGAGAGGAGGAGTAGGCGGTACGCTGCTACATCTGCGCCAGTTTCCCCTTTTGCTTTTTACCTTTTGCTTCACTAGAAAAAGAACTACGAGTGTGCGGGAGGTCAAATTTAAGAGTGAGGGAGATAGAGAGACAGTGAGAGAGAGGAGCTGCATTCGAGACGAACGAGGCTAGGGAGAGAAGAGAATGAGAAAACAGAAGGAAGAGCAGAGAAAGCGTAAGCGAAATAAGAAGAGTGAGTGAGGGAAGGGGGGGAGATGGAGTTATAGGGAAAGAGAGAGGGAAAAGTAGGAGTTTATTATTAGATGCGCGGCGATGTGTAAACGGAGTGAGAGTGCACGCTCTCCCTCTCTAGCGGCTAAAAAGACTTCGTCTGCTGGAATTATCTTTCTATATATTATCATTTCATTTTTCTAGACGCAGAACGGCAATTTGGCACTCTCGCAAAAAGAAAAACAAAAATTATCTCGTCTCTTAAAATTATAAAGCGATTTACTGAATTTCAAACTTTTGCTCTCTTAGTTTTCTCTATTTTCTCGAAACGATTATAGACCTCAAAGAAAGTACTGGAGTGGCGCGGAATACCGCGTTTTAAATGTACTTGCTGCAATTAAACGGCGTATTAGGAGAGACATTAGCTCTTTAAGAACTATTAACGGTCTTCCCTGAATTTACTTCTCTAGTTACACGGCACTTTAAATAATAAAAGAAACGTAATAAGAAAAGGAACTTTAATTTCGCGTCACTAAACATTTCTTTTTACGTGCAATAAACTCACGGAAACACTTGTAAAGTTGTTTTATTTTGAGAAAAAAAAAGTTCAAAGTCCCGACTTCAGGCTCAAGAAACTTGATGAATTAACTATATTAACATTTTACGAAACTTTTTTTAAAGGCTTTATTAGCTTATTAATAAATATATCGATAGTTACACAAATAACAAAGTTCTTTAAAAAAATGTTTTCTGTGCAAATCTCAATTTGAATGTTTTGATAATTATTAGAAGAACCGTATATTTAAATAAACTAATAATACTGTAAATGTGTTTTTAAGTAACGAAAAGAAATTCAGAAATAAAATCCCATTACAGCACACTGGTAGTCTTGCGAAAAGACTTTACGGCTGCCGAGGCAACTTATTTTCCACGAGCATTAAATTTATCGAACGCCAGCTCAGTGTTATTTCGAATTGGCCGCGTCACCAGGGCAGCGGCAGACGTTCAACCTGACGTGTCTGGGGCTATTAAATCGCGGAAACAGTTGGGGAAGCCGCGCGCGATCGACTCTGCGTGCGTGGGCCGCTTCCTCAAAAAAGCTCTGTCCTCTCGAGCATGCAGACAGAGCGCGCGAGTTTCGCGCTAAAATTTGTTTTCGGCGAGTTTCCCGGCTGCTCGCGCGCGTCCCCCTTTACGACGTAACGAGCTGCCCTCGCGCTTCCCCGACTTCCCGGCCGACTGCTATACACTTCCGGCCGTCCATTCGCCGGAGCACATTTATTAGGGTCTTGGAATAGCTCGTTAGAATCCTAACGGCGAACTCTCGCGAGCCATCTTAGACGCGAGAGCTTTCGGCGCGTCGTTTGCCTCTGTCTCTGCCTCTCTTACTCCTTATTTCCGCTGACTTTTCCCCGGCTTCACGTCACTTTTTTCCAACTCGTTTGCCCTGCGCTCGCTTGCTTGCCTCTGACTCTTCCTTGTCCTTCTTCTCTCCGTTTTTTGTTTCACTCTTTAGTTTCTTCTATGTGCCTTGCCTATTAGTCCTCTAACTTTCTCTCTTTACTTGCCCTCACTGCGAGCTTTTTATCTTAACTTTTAGCTTGCTGGAAAAACGTATTACATATACTTACTCCCGAGTAGGATTTAGGTTAATTCATACTCCGCTAATTGTGGAAATGATGTGGGTATAATATTTTCTTATACGCAAGACCTCTCTGACCAAAAAATACTTTCTACTCGAAAATAAAACCGTTGATAATAATAAGTTGACTTATCTTTCTAAAGATAATTTATTTGCTTATACCTTATTATTCGATGTTTTTAATGGGAAAAATATCATTTTAGCATGAACATATCAAAATTATTTAGAATGCAATCCTAACCATAAGATTATTGAAAAAATTATATGATATCATAAGCGTCTAAAAAATTATTTGAAAGATAAATAAGAGGAATTCCATTCTAATTAAATGAGTTGACGTTCTAAAATCTTCAAATGTAATATATATAGTTTTGGACAAAAATAAAACTCCATATTCTCTGCACTCTCTACTAAATACTGTATGTAATTTTCTGAGTAAATGTAAATAGATAGGTAATTATTCTTGAAAAATTTCCCTTAGGCAAAAAGATATAAAAAAATTTAATCCCAAATATGATGAAAATTTAATGTCCTTTGAGGGTATAAAAAGGCTATCCTTGGGAAAAGCTTCATAGTGATCCGGTGTTATTGTTTGACCATAAAAATAATACTTTTTTGTAAATACATAAAGATAGCCATTTAAAATTTTAACAGATTTAATTACTGTGTAAGTGTAATAATTAGCTTAATAATTCGTTTAATAACACGATATAGGTATTATAATTTTTCAAAAATTAAATTGTATTTAAAGGCTTTTCGTAGATTTTCAAAAGTAAAAAACCTTTTTATATGATTTTATTCCCATCTCCACTATAATGGCCACTTTTATAGCCTGAAAAGCGGGGCAAAAGTCGATTTCCCTTGGGTGATAACTGCCCTCGCTTCGCTGCTTCGCTACGCTCACTCGGGCAGTGAACTCACCCGCGGGAATAATCCGTGACTTTAGTCCCTTGTTACATAACGTTCTATTATAGCCTTATGGAAGACAAAAAGGCTAAGTTTTATATTACGGTTAAAATCGGGTCACTGGTTCTCGAGATATTCTTTTTTTAGATATTCTTTTGCTATAAGGCTTCCACTACTACAAAATAAAACAACAGTCAATGACTTTATACGTTCATAAAAGCATCTATCTCAAACATAATCCATTCAATTACTAAAATACATAGGTATTTTTGTCTCGATTTTTACGATATTCGGTGAATTTTTGTGCTAAATATTGTATTGAGAAAATTTTAAAATAAAAAACTTTTTTTTATTCTGAAATCTCCAAACAAAAGCTCGATTCCTATATATAGTGTAACAATCCCAAATGGATGGGGATAATTATTTATAATCATCATGAATATCATTTCTTTTTATATGAGTGGTCCAAGGTACAAGGTATTGTTAATGAAAAGTATAAATCAGGCGTATAGGTGCAAAAGTAGCTAAG
>UXGD01004668.1:0-16444 GCA_900474315.1 Torymus auratus | reverse complement strand
CTTTGGTACAAATAACATTACAATTTTATAATTAGAAAAGCATACTTTTAATGTAAAAATTTTCTTCTCTCTGTGCGGGAAAAAAATTACGGTAACGAACTACTTGGTTAAAAATGGTCCAATCAATATCGCATAGTTGTGATAACCAATTAAATTTGGTTGGTTATCATAACTATGATTGGGATATTTTTATTGAAAATCTTTGTGTTACAAGTTCGCAAGGAAACATCTATTGCCAACATGTCCAAAGGTTAAGGCGAAACTAAACAAGCCAAGTCCAACACTCTCGTCAGCATTACAAGATCGGAACTCGGGACACTCCTCGTCGGTAGCAAAGCAACTAACCCGAGAGCGATGTTTCACGACGCCGGGAGTAGAAAATCGTGCACTTACAACCGCAGACTCGGCTAGAATCACGTAAGTCGCAGTTTACGTCGATGGATGTTCGCCGGCTTAACGAGACTGCGCGAGACGACGACAGCTGCAGTAGTCTCTCGTATCTTTCTTGCCTCGTTTCCCGGGGCTGTAATTCGGCTTCCGGACGAGCACGCCGAGAGAGCTTTATCTTCTACACTACGAATGGCGAAGCAGACGGTCCATTACAGTGAGAACTTATCGCGTCGGGGGCATTTTTGCACCCGCGCGCGCGCTTTCACGGAAAATCACGCGTAATGACGCTCTTTTCGCCTCGTTTTCTCTCGCGCTTATACCGAGGTGCTTCTTTTTTCGGGAGGAGGGAGGGACATATGGTGTAGTCTTTATTTCGGTAGAGCGATGAAGCAGAGTGTTTGGCAGCTGCTGGAAGAGGGGATATTTGAATGCGGACAAGTTTCGCGCGTAATTTGCGGAAGTGCACTGTTGTGCATTCCGAGGAGACTGTGAGGTAGCGTTGAGCTTTTGTCGAAAGTTTCTTGGAATTTACGGTGGTTCCATCAAGCGTTATTGATTTTGATGTTCTCCGATGTACGACGAAATACCCAAAAATATCTATTATTTTGACATCCTTAATCTGAACTTTGAAATTTTGAAAAAAAATGCCGATGAACACAGAAATTACTATTTTCTGTATCTCAAGATAAAGTATAATATTTTGTTTATTCCTCACACCAAAAATCCACTACTCCTAATCAATTCGCTCCATACACAAAAACCCAGCAAATAATAAAACGTCTCTCTCCCATACACCGCCGCGAAAAATTGACTCCACTTCGTGCGCCTACACCTCAATGCATCATCAGCTACTCGCCCGACCACGCGAGCCTCTCTGCACCGTAGTACACGCGAGCGCGACTAAGTGAATCAAAGGGCGGCGGAGGTAGAAGTATAGCAAAGGAGGAAAATGACGTTCGCCGCGTAATAACAGTAATTCATCCGCCTAAACAAATCCCCGGCCGACACGCGATGATAATGATGCCAACAATAAAGCCTACTCTCTCCCGCAATTTCGCGTTTATCTCTTATTACTCCCTAGTTGCCGCGCCGCGTATATATATTACACGTCCGCCGCGTCTTCGTTGTACGTACCGCGCGGCGATTAAGTTATTTAGCGCGAGACGAAGACCCGATCCGCTCCAGTTTTAACACGCGCATCTCACTCGAGCTATTGAATATTGATAGGGAGTATAGGTATAGGACGCGATGACTCAATGCGGCCGAGTCGGCGTCGATTTATCGGCTACGTAGACAGCGGAATTAATCCGGGGCGAGCGCGATCGAGTGGAAAGGCGCCTCCCGATGCTCGTTTCGCGCATTTTTAACGCTGCTTATCGGCCGTCTCTATATGAATGCCCATTGTGGGATATAATTGTTCGACGCTCTTTTCATCGCGACTTCTTCTTTTTTTATGAACGTTGGCGCGTGTCGAGAAATACTGTGCGCTACTGCGCTGTATTATTGCTGAGGAGAGTATAGTTGAATTGCCGATATAAACTAGTGCGAGTGAATTTTAATCGGTTCGCTTTTATTTCTGTTGCGCTCGTTATTGCAGTAATATCGTCGGAGTTTTATGTCTTATATAGGCGGTTTGCTTTTAACTGCCCGAGTGGTTATGATACGCGACCGAAGATGATGCTAAAATAGGTTTGTTAATAGGGTTGCAAATATTTAATTAATAATGTAGGAGCGATAGAGTATCTGAGATGTATCGGAACGTTCTTGAATTAAGTAGAAAACTTTCTATATACTTAAATACAATAGTTGATGAAAAGATTCATGTACTTTCAATAATAGTACACATTGAATAATATCTGATCGTTATGCAATAATATTTGGAAACTTATGAGCTTACACTGAGACCTACTTAAAATTTGCCCCGGTAAACATTATTCCGCAGCCTGCCAGAAACTGCATAATAACTAAAATATTTATCCTTCAAGGAACTCGCCATCTTTGCTTTAATCACAGTTTATGTTTACTAGCACAGCACATCTTAACTCCTGCATTTCAGAACACGAAGCTGCAACCGCGCCGCTATTCTACTCGCCTCCATCATCTCGAAAAAAAAACAACACCTTATTATATTTAACCTCCCGATGACTAACGACGTCATCTCGCGATAAAAATCAACGCGCGGCTGTGCGAGAAAACAAACAACCTGCGCGCGTGGGGTAACTTTATCTACCTGTGTGTGTGTGTGCACCGCTTTTGCGACCGAAAAAAAGAAGAGAGCAGCCGCCGCGAAACAGTAGCTGCGCGCCCGCCGTGAGAAATCAGGGATGCAGATAAGACAAAAGAGAACGCGATCGAGTGCGTGTGAGTGTGTAACCGAGCACGAGGTGTAGTACGTATATGGGAGGGAGAATGCCGAGGGAGAGAAAGAAAGAGAGAAGGAGGAGATGTGAGCGCGGAGAGGAATCGGAGAAAAAGAATATTGAATCAGCCGTTTGAGCCGTGGTTTATCCCTGCGTCGTGTCAGTCGCTTTACTCGGAGAGTCAAGGTCTCGGAGTTCTGCGCGATTGTATAAACCTCGTGTAAATTCAGTCTCGCGAGAAATTCTGATTATTCTAATTCTCTGCTTGTGGAAAGTTTATGTTTGCCTTTTAAAGTGACAATATTTTAAATTTAGATATTGCGTGTATATTCGACTACGAAAGATTCTTTTATATTTCAAATATCATATAATATTTTCTCATAAACCACCTCCTTACTCTATTGAGTATTCCGATAAAGCCTATTTATATTTTAGAAAAGCTCCTTACCTATAATAAGCAGTACTATATACGTGACACGCATCATAGGACCGACGACGATCGAGAAAATACCTTCAAACGCGGCAAAATTTTCAGTCGACTAATTTCCACAGACCCTACTACATACGAAACTTTTTCCTCGGGCCTACATAAAAATCCTGAAATCCCATACTCTATAAAGAGCCCCGCAGGTGCGCCATTCAGTGCCCATCCGCCCATATACTCACGGAGCTCCCGCGCTAACCGGCTATATACATGCAGCTCGATCACGCGCGTGCATGCATCGATCGGCAACTACACTGCACGCTCGCTCGGTGAAAAATGCAATCTCCCTATAACCTTCGTCGAGCAAGGCGCATTCGCGAGCCGCCGCCAAGAGTATACCGCGAAGAGAGAGAGACGACGACGAAGGAAGTCGCTCGCTCGCGTCCTTTCATCCTGCGCGCGCGCTCGCTTTGGAGGACGAAACTTCAAAGACGACGAGGGGATGGGGAGGAGAGCTCGCGCTCGCCTTTGAGCCGGCACGGCAAACTTGTAAAATCGCTATTGACCCGCCAGGAGGATGACAATCTGCGAGCTCTCTCTCTCTCTCTTTGAGGCGATCGCCGGAATTTGCCATATATTGGACGATGGAGGGATCTCTGTGTGTAGCGAGATCGGAGAGGCTTTTTCAGTGGTCGCGCGCGAGAGGTTGTGGTGGTGAATTGCATCGTTCGCGGTAGGTAATCGAGGGATTTTTCTGGGTTACCGGGGCGATTGGTCGTTTTTCTGGTGCCCCAGTGTTGTATGTGTATGGGTCTGATCAATTTTCGTTGGTCGGTCGAGTGGTATGTTAGGATTGATCGGTTCATTTTTTGGAGCATATTGTAATATATTTTTGCAGAAACGATGGAATTTGAATTCCATAAGAAAAAGTGTTATTATTCATCGTTTTTCTAATTTTGAGAAACGGTGGACAAAGATAAACTTGAATTTCTGGCAAACTTACATATAAATCTACGCGATACGTTACAATTCAACCTAAGGAATTAAAGAATAAGTTCATTTTTCTTTATCTTAAGTCTTAAAATGTAATAAGCTGTCAATAATAATAATGTGTTTTTAATGTAAAATATTAGAACATTACAACAGAGATCTCCGTTGGTGTAAGGTAACCCTTTGAGAAAGATGAGTGAAGGAATGTATACGGTTTCTTCTTTTTTACACAGTATATAAATATGAATTCTCTAAAATCAGATTAATTTAACAGTTCATTAAAAAATCAAGGATAAAAATTAAAATCATAGCTTTGCTAGATAGAAATTCGCTAGATAACAACGTTAATGCTACATTTGCACATAATTACAACATATGTTAGATAAAAACATTCCAGCAACATCCGTGCTCATTTAACGCACAGCATAAAAAACATCTCCTAAGAAGTATACATTTCCAACTATGCGCAGTATAAATCGCGGGATTAATAACAGATGAACGATACCCCAGCGGCCGTTTAGCAGCACCTACTACTTACTAATGATACTTCACCCCGAAGCCGATTATTAAACGAAACTTCCTCTACATCTAAACTCTCTCCTCTCCGCGAAACTTTAATCTCCAGCGCGCGCTCGCGTAAAACCGTTCGAATTAGCCCCGCGCGATCGCGCGCGGAACGAAGCGGAAGGCCGCAGCGGCACCTCCCCTAATCATCTCCCACCTCGAAAAGCTAAGGCCGCACTTATAGGCCCGATATAATAACGGGCTTGGCTCGCTATATAGCTCCGCGCGCGAAATAATTAAGCGCGGGGCCAGCGATCCATCGGGGCGGAGCCACGATTGAGAATCTCTGCGCCGCTCTCCGGCGCGGCCTGCAGGATGGACCTCACATGTCGCGGCCCCCGGCGGCCGCCAGACGCTGATGCCGCCGCGGCTGCAGTTTCCCATGATTGAGATACATAATCTCTTTCTCTCTTTCTCTGTGTGGCTGTGTGTCCAAGGGGAAAGAATGAGAAGGAGGTGGAGGAATAGAAATGGGAACCGAGATCGCGACGGACAATGCGATGGGGAAATTTATACATTTGTGAAAAAGTATCAAAATGTTTTTGAGAGAATGATAGATGAATTAGTTTTTAGAACCATTTTTTCATCCCTCTCATTTGATCAAAGAGAAGAGTTGTAGAATCTTTTTAACTTCTTTTGGATGACGCTGATCAAAATTGGATCATTCAAATTTCTTTAATAAATGATACACTCTCGGTCCAGAGAGAGAGAGAAACATAATTAAATATAAAGCAATTACTTGTGTGACATTTTCGACATTGATCTATATAATTTAACTACAATATTAGCTGTTATAAGCCGTTATGAGAAATTCACACTGTTAGAAATTGCATTAAATTTAATGTACACGTAATATAGTGGACACTAAATTTATATTGGGGTACATTAAAATTAAATAAATTTAATGCAATTTTAACACGTTCAACGTTAAAGTACTCAAAATAACGAAATAAATTATTACGTATTTGTTGGAATGTGAGTAAATGCTACGCTCGTTACCAAATGTAACCTAATCCTAAGTAGCTAATAAACATACTTTATGTTATTAACAATCACCTCAACTTATTCATATCTCCATAATAGTATAATTGTGTACAATTTAGGGCTACACGATATAGCAAGATTAATCTCGATATTGAATTGCCTTGCCTCAATATTCAAGACAATAATCGATACAATATTTATATACAGTAATATCAAGATTGTAGTGTCAAGAATCTTGTATTGTCTTAAATAACGTAACGAAAGAGAAAAATTATCATGAAAAAGGGAGGATTATCATCTCTAACGAAATGTTCCAGTGATAAAGGCTGGCGAGGTGATCGGCGACGTACTCCAGCGCTCTTATATAAGTAACTCCAATATGAACAAGAATTTCAAGACGAGACGATAATACTTTTCATATTGACTGAAAAGACCAAGACAAGAGAGAAATTTTCAAGAATTTGCAAGAGCGAGACAATATAAGTATGGAAATATCGTATTATCTTGCTCTCGTGCAGCCCTAAAATGCAATGTATACACTAAACCTCCTATACCAACATCCAAAACACCGCAAAACCAAAACGAGCAGCCACCCCTCGGCCCGACTTCTTTAAGAAGACACCCAAAGACAAAAAAAAAGAACTACGGCCCCCACATCCTTACGAACGCACGCGACTACTGCTTATCCCCTCCTCACGAGCTCTCAAATCGTCCGCAGGAATTTCAGGAACGTCTGGTTGCTCCCCTCATCACATATATATACGAGCGCGTATTTTCGTCACGTACGTCTCTCCTCTCCCTGGGGGCTGTTTAGATTGGCAGAATTTCCGCGTGCGCCGGTCCCACTGTCAGCGCGCGTACCTTTTTCCTTTCTTCGACGCGACTTATGTAGGTGGTATATATACTTACGTTGCTCTTTTTGCGCGCGTGGACGTACACAAATGTTTGCATAGTGCGGCGGCGGCGGCGAGTGGCTAGACTTACCGCAGACTTTGTCTAAGACGCGCGCGCAACTGTTGGCTCTTAAAGTGTCGGGGTGAGGGTGATCGATGAGGATAATGGGCCGGTTTAATGTTTCCGCGTGATATACTCTCGGCTACGGAAATCGTCGATCAATGGAATCTGATAGGAGGGGGGAGCTTTTTAGAGACAGAGGCAGTGTTTTTCCTTTGTTTAATTGTATGGATTATTATTATCATGTTTGTGGGAATATTAAATGGGATGGATGGAAATAATGCGAATATGATTTTTAAGGATAATATTGTTGTAACTAAACTCGATGTGATAAAAATTGGCGCAACACAGCAAAATCCTTTATAAAATATTTTAATTTGAGATTTAAACTTAAATTTTCATATTTTAATTTCGTTCTGTTATGATGTTTATTATGTAATTTAAGCAATTATTTTCTATAATAATTAAATATCTACATGTACATTTTGTATAAAATAATATAATATTAACCGTCCAAAAGTAATCGTATATTATGAGCAAATATAAAATTATTTTGATTATTTATTTTCATTAAAAAACATGTGTAACAATGTACCATAACGTTTTTCGTACGTATAAAAGCGCTGGACATTTTTCTAATAAATTTATTACTTTTATTTGTTTCAGGTAAACTATCAAATTTTATGCTGCAATGCGTTTTTATTTCCGGCATGTGGTGAGTTTGATGAAAGTTTACTCGCTTTGATCACGAAAAATATATTTTTAGTAATTACCGTACAGCTAGATGCATAAAAACTAATATTTATACTCGAATACTCGTACACATTTTAACTAAAATTATTAACAAAAAAAGATATAAACTTCCGTTCCCCATTTCTCGGAGAACTTATTGAAAATCCCCGTCCACCTCTCTCCATCCCACTCGCAAATTAAAATGTAAAATCACACACGCCACGCACTCCACTCTCCACGTTAGCTGTACCTATATATACTCTTCCTCCACACCCTACGTTCGCGCTTTTTGCCGCAGAGACTCGCTGCTCGCGCGATCGGGCTAATTTACGATTTCGCGCTCGCCTCTGCTCTGTTTTGTCGGGACGAATCGAAAACACACAGGCACGTGTGTATATGTGTGCGTGCAGGAACTTGAACCTGTTTTCGACATTCTTTCTCGCTTCTCTTTTTTCGGCTCGTTTGCTCGTCCGCCTTCTTTTTCCGCGCGCGCGTGCACACATGTGTGTGCACGCGGAGGTACAGGCGCGTCGACGGAGATTTAACATGCGGTATAGAGCGGGTGTAGCGATCGCGCTTGCGGGTATAAGTAGTAGCTTGTTGTTTCTAATTTTGCAGGGGTTCTGCGCTGTGTGAAGTGAGATGTACGATGCTGTTTAGTGTAATAGATTCTTTTTAATCTTTTTTTATTAAATTTGAGAGGTACAATGATATGTGTTTAGTTTTTATTTATAGGATATCTCTAAAAATGTGTGTATGTAGTATATAAACCTTTGTATAGGTCTAACATCGTAATTATAGGAAATTTTCCACGAAATTTGGTATTGGTGTTTATTAATAATAAAAAAATGAAGTTTAAAAAAACATATAATCGCTATGAATTCATTTATATCGGTATATTCCTTCTCATATTTATAAATAAATCCATCATTATTTAAAAAAAATTTGAAAAACAATATATTTCTTTGGCTTTTGCATTGATTTCATAATATAGATTTATATTACCGTTCGAATTTCATCGGATTTCTCGTAATTGAAAATAATTTGATACGAAAATACAGCTCGCGTATACTATAAATTCAACTAATTGAAAGCCAGCGGAATAATATTGCCAAAAAAAAAGTAATTGCTCGAAAACCGTATATGAAAACCAAATCGCTATTCGCATGTTCCAGCCGTACATCCCCCCTCATTATTTCACGCAATTTGAATACAACGAGCAAAAAAAAGTCGCTTCGGCGAAAAAGCAGCGCTTTTAATAACACACCTCAACACGAGGAAGTCAAACAACGCGCTCCTGCGCTCATAGACTGCACGCTACAGCAGCGCGTAATTTAATTATACAAATATACGCGCCCGCGCAGAGCGGCTAGTTTCACTCTCCGCGCGTATCAATATCCCGAATGAATAATGAAGGGAGCAGTGGGGGGGATAACGCGCGTGTAATGTAACGATGCCCGGCGCGCATTAAGCACATGTTAATTTATGCCCCGTACGCGCGCTGTCGTAAACAATTTAACGAAGAATGCGCGCGAAAAAGCAGCAGCAGCACCAGCAGCGAGCTATAATTCTCTCTCGCGGGGCTAAGTAAATAAAAATCAATTTGCATGAATTACAAATAATCGAGTCAGCGTGCGCTCGTGTGTATATGTGTGTACCTATACGTCGTTTAATTAAGCCCCTGTGCTTGTGGTGGGTAGTCTAGTGTACGTCGCGCTCTCTCATTTTCATGCCGATAAAATCATGCAAAGCGAGGCGGCGGTGACGGCGCAGACCGGCTTGAGACTCGCGAAGTAGGAGAGAGAGAGAGACTTGGGAGTCGTGACACCTTTAGAAAGTTTCTCAGGTATTGTGTGTATATGTATGGGTATGTGGAAGTGAAGGAGTGTATGAAGTGGGTGTATATAAGCCAAGAAGTTTGAAAGGATTTGCAGGAGATATCTGTGTAGGGGGCGGTGAGGATGAGGGCGCGGGATTTCCGATAACGACTTTTGTTTTTGAAAATACGAGTTTGATGTGCCGCGGGGGTTATACCGGGCCCTGGATTTACTGATATGGCGCATCCTAGATTTTTATTGGAGGTACGTGGGTTACGGGATTCATAGAAATATCAGTATAGAAGACTTTATTTATATATTTCATGTAAGGCTCGTTGGTTGAATGATATATCAATATGTTTAATTGTATTCGCGTGTGCAACACACGCTAAAATTTGGAACGTTATAATATAGAAAAACTATTATAGAGAGTGTACAAAGTTTAGGATTACAGTTAACTTAATATATATGTTATCTGCAAATAAAAATACATTTTATTGAAATGGTTATGATAAACGCTTTTTTTAAATTGTTGTTTTATCAATATCAAATATTTTTCTCAGTAACATGAAAAAACAATATTTAAACAACATAGACAGTCAATTAGGCATGAAAAATATGATATTTTTATTATGATTAAATAATACCTTCAACAAGTAGATCATTTATTTTCAAACTATAAAAAAAACATTACTAATAGACCAGTTTTACTCGCTCGCAATGAACATTCATAAATGCTATTTCAGCCAGGACAAACTTTTTTCCCCCGCAAAATAAACAATCGCGCGAACGAGAGTATAAGAGCGTTTTTCGCCTCACCGCAAGACATTTTCAATGTCAGAGTTGTAACGTTAAACGACGACACATCGCGTATACATATATACATCTGCAAAAATATCCCGACGTTCGTTCGTTCGTTTGCTCGTGAGGGCAAGGAAAAAAACCGCTCTAATTATACGCGTGTAATGCGTCAGTTGCGACCGGTCGGATACTGATTGACGGGCGTCTGTACTTGTATACGTATACGGATATTCATACTCGCCTCTGCAGAGATCGGAATCGTGCGGATAAAGAAATTATTTAACGCCGCAGTTTGCAAATGGAAAGACAGCGTCGTTTGTTCGGCTCGCTTTTTCAATGTATATACGCGCGCGGCTTTGATTCGTTTCGCGCTGTTGCAACGAGTATAACGGATGGATAGTCTCTAATTGAATCTCGACGTGTACGTGTATATGGCTTCGTGTACACGTTTTTTTTCTTTTTTTTGCAAACTTGTTGTGATTGTTGCCAATGGTATTAATTAATTACTTTACATGCATATAGTTGTGAATAAAATTTTACTTCTCTCTTTTTTCAATCACGCAATGTTTATTTTAACCAAAGAATTTCGAAACTTGTTTTTAAATATTACGAGGAATTAATTTAAAAACAAATAATTTATTTCCATAACAGCCTTACTTTTTTAAATGAATTATTAACAAACAAATAATCATTATATATATTATGTAATCTATAGTATTAACTTGTGAGTAATATAGATTTCTCAATAAATTATAAAATTTAATTTAAAGTTCTTTCTCATCAAAGCATGTACCCTCTTCACACGAGAATATATACACGTACCTACACACGTGCAAGTATCGTCGATCGTCGAAGCCCAGAGCGCGCGTGATTTATCTCCGCCGGGCTAATTGAACGGTCGCACGCGCGGCAAACTAATACATCAGCTTTAAAATGGTTTATTTGCCCGTGCGTGCGTATGTATATATAGTTGCGCAAGATCGTCGCGCGCCTTTCTCGCTCTGCTGCTGGATGGTAAAAAGCTTCCCGTACTAAAAAGGACTTTAATCTCCGGGGAGAGTAGCGCGACGTTTTTGCATAAACAACTGTATAGATATATACCGCCTCGGGGACGTTATCAATACAACAGCATTGGTGGCCGCCGGGCTTTTTGCGGGGGTAAATTAGTTGAAAAGGGAGGAAGAGAGAGAGAGAGCTAGCGTATGTGCAGAGAGGAAAGAGAAAAAGTGCATCGGGCGCGTATTGATTCTCCGAGGAGAACGATTATGAATGGAATCTGCGTGAGTGGTTTTTTCATAGACGGTATAACGTCAGATAGATTATATATAGCCATTGTGCGTTAGAATGAAAATAAATTGTGCTTTGAAATTGTAATTCTGTAAAATTGAGTGCAATTAGTTCAAAAGCCTTTGCATCCCTCATCGTCGTTCTAATAGTTTAATAATAAAACTGTGTGTGTTTGAAGCTCTTTGCGCATTAATTATAATTTAAAAAAGTAATTACATTAACTCGCTTTTCAACAAGCTTTTATACCAGGTTAAGTGTCTGTGCTCTCCAGTACCATTTCGCATCGTAATTATACGTTTAATTTGTCAACTCATATACCTATAAATAAACGACACGTATTCCTACTTTCCCTACAAACATTCGCAAAACGTTTCTAAACCAATTCCCAGATAATACTTCATAGTCCTGTGATTATATAGTTCGTCTAATTAAATTACGACGTAACCGCCACTTTTACAAACCCCGACACTCCAATAATATTCTAATTAACGTCACCGTCACGAGTGCTTCAAGCTCCCGTTATAAAAGCGAGAGAGCCCCCTAGAAAATTTAAATCATCGCAGCGCGCGGCAAAAAAATATAATAATAAACTAAGCGCTCCTCGCGACCGCGCGCCCCATAAAGGAAGCTCTAATAATATGGGATTATTAAAACGATTACGCGAGCGCGCGCGCTTTAATGGTAATACGAAGGAAAAAAAATGCGCGTTTGCGCTTGCGCGGGAATAAGGATAAGAAAAGCCGTTATAAAAGACAATTTATAACGCGATAAAGGGAAGAAGCGGAGCTGGCATATACGCGCTGCAGTGGCCGCTGCTAGCACGGGAATGGGAGAGAAAAATTGGGTAAAAGGTGAAAAGATTCGAAAGAGATAAAGTAAGTAGATAGCCGGCGGCGGCCTCTCTCTCTTTCTCTCTTGAGAAAACGTGGGGTGGAAGCCAGGCCGCGAGAAAGGGAAAATCCCTGCACTTGAAACACATAGCGAGTAGTAGGGGCATTGCGCCCGAGTATTTCAAACGAAATCCCAAAACTCTGAAATTGTTCTTCGGTTAACTTGCTCGCTCTTTCTCTTGCTCCCTTGCTTTTGCTCCTCTTCAGTGGCTGCTTTTCGCGGTTCTTGAGAAAGGGACCGCAGAAAGCGTGTGTATACAGCCGACGTTCAGACATGAATGGAATGGTCGCGTTGAATTCCAGCGCTTATTGCGAGTTTTACGTGCTTAGCGAGGGATGATCGCCGCATCGTTTTGGATTATTTGGAAATTAACTCTTTTGCTGAATCATGTGCTGTGTGTTGGGTATGATGGATTGTGATATATCGATTGTTTTACTAATGGATGTTTCTGTTAAGATATTGGATGTACTGCTTTACTAGAAAAATTCAACACAAAATATGTTGACTGAGAAATATCTCCAATCAAAACCATCATCACAAACAAAGCATTATTATCATTACATAATTCTTTTTTCACTGCTACTTGATTGATAATACTATGATTTTATTAATACAAACGTACAAATCTTCTTACAAATTATCAATCATGCAACGCTTACAGACATACCATATTGATTACTGATCATTGCACAACTCCGTAATCCTTATCCGTAAACACAGTTAAATTATCAATAACACATCATCAATTCAATCCTGCCTGCACTTTTCTAAATACTAACAAGGCTCTGTACGATACCGAAAGGCATTATCCCAATTACCGAAGCACCGTTCAATATCCCGAAAACACACCGATAAATCCTGACCATCGCTCTACAGCAATTTTTTCCTCAATCACTCGCTTTAACGCACAAATCTCTCTCTGCGCTCACGTAACGTCCTCCTCCTCGCGTATACACACACAACACATCGAGCGCAGCAGCGAAAGTTTCCTATTCCCGTGACGATGCGCGCACGCGTCCATCGACGTTGCAGCTCGGTTGTCCGGTCCAGACATACAGAGACGAGATTGGACGCGGCGGCGTGTTGTTGCGTCGGCGTAAGGACGCGTCCGGTGCACGCGCGCGCGCGACCGATATAAATGGGTTTTGTCATCTTAAACGATTCCGGCGGGAGATGAATATTCGCGTGCAGCGGGGGAAGAACTGCTGTTGCTGGCTTATATCTTTCGCTGAAATCAGCGACTGCGCTGCTCATGCACGCGATCGAAGCGTGTAATGGGCCTGTATAAATAGCGTGACTCTGCATGCGCCATTTGTCTCGCGCTCTCGTGGACTTTTCTTTTTTCACCGCGCTTATATAGGTGGGATAGAACGCGTTCTAATCGTTGAGGAGGAGAGGAGAGCTTTTTATTGGTTATAATGAGGATTTGAAATATCTCGGTAATTAGCGGTGACAAATTGGCTATGCGATAGCCGACGTTTTTGCAGTGCGTGTGCGTGTGTGTCTATATCGGTACTTTCACGAGTTGCGAGGTGCTTGCATTTTTCTCGTTGATTAACGAATTAAAGTGCCGATGATTTATTGACAGTTATTTATTATGATGTACGCATATTAAGTAGAGCCGTTGAAACGTGTATATGGAGAGGTTTTTTTATTAGCGTTTCAATTCAGAAGAGCAAATGTTATTTTATCGACACTTGTGTCGTGGATATTTTGTATGACACTATTTGTGACTGACCGTTGTTAAAAGAAGATGCTAATTAATCAACGTTTGAAATGTCAATATGTCATTAATTAATTAACATTAATTTTTGAAAATAAAATGGGTTTCTATTCATATATTTAATTTTATATGAAATATTATACATTTTCAAAGGACCTATTTGTGGAATATTTAATATTAATTTCCCTCTTAGACTTTCACTATCCTTTATTATACTTATATTATTGATTATTATTCGCAAATGTATATCGAATCTCATTACATAATTATAAGAAATCAATAATTAAAAGTATTCGCTGACGTTATACATATGCTTGCTATTTCCGTATAACATTAATAGAAATGCAGGTGACGTGTATTCCACCTAATTCGAAATGACGCGAATGAAATATCGCTATTTTTCGACCATGTAATCAATAATCCAGCATTGCACAAGACACACGTCGCTCCTAATAAACGTCATATTTAAAAATTCTTTTTACCGCTAGCATAATCCAGATTAAACTCATACACATCTGTCAAAAAAAAGAAGAAAATTAAAACTACAATTTTCCACTTATATATTTTTACACCAACGACTTTAATTATAAAAACCTCTCAATTTTAATAACCTGCAATTTCCCAGAAATTTCCCTGAAGCCCCGTCTTTTTTCCTTCTCTTAAATCCCAGTCCAATCAGAAAAAGCCCGTACAAACTTAATAAACGATGGCCGTTACCGCGCAAATTACAACGCAGCATTTTTTTCCGTGTCACGACCTCATAATCCATCTTATAAAGTCTCAATAAAGTTCAGCAAAGCTATATCTGTACAGTGAAATTGGGACAAAAAGCAGAACCGATCGCACCGTGTCGAAAAATGCGAGCAGATCGAGGTAAAAACCTTTCCCGGCGGAGCGAGGGCGGACGTCTGATCGATGCCTACGATCAATGGGCTCGCACACACATACGCTTGACTCCCTCTAATTTCCCACCGCTATCGAAGTCAATCTACCGAGGCTAGGCGAAAAAGCAGCCAGCCAGCGAGAAGGGAGGGACAATGAATGAGAGAGAGAGAGAGAGAGAGAGAGGAGGATCAATGACGGTCTCGCAGTTGCGCCTCCATCAACCGTCCCGCGGCTATTTTTTACCGCAGCGGTACTATTATACGCCTTGGCGATTCAATTTTTATCGGCTTCCGGAATTAACGTCTCCCATTCTCTCAATTGTCGTATATGTATGTGTATTTAGAAGTGGGCCACCGGGCGAATAGTTTATATTCATAGGGAATTCAGGCGAGGGTTTCGTAAGTGGATTTCCGGTTGAATATTCACGAGTGAGAGAGAGAGAGAGAGAGACCTGGTCCTGGTTTATCAATATATATCCTTTGAATGCGCGCCGAGTCGGGAGAGCGCGCAAGCTTCAATATTGATAGTCGAAGTTTGCTTTTTCGTTTTTAATCGCGCGCGGACGCGAAATTTAGCGGCAAGTGTGTGATGTATGCAGTCCGCAGGTCTTTTGAAAATATAGGGCGATGTGAAGAGCGAGAATTGTATATAGAACAGTATATAGAGTTAAAAAATAATAACGAACGATGGTCAATCTATACGGAAAGTATTGAAATTAAAATTCTGTTGTTGTAAGAGTTTTCGTGCATATTCAAGGAAAAAGTAATTTTGTTTAGAGTTGCCAAGACAATACAATATTTCTGTAATTATTGACCCGCTTTGGGAAATGCTTGAAAATTTCTCTCTTGTCTTGGTCTTGTCAGTCAATATGAAAAGTATTATTGTCTTGTCTTGAAATTCTTGAACATATTGAGTTACGTAGACGTGTGACAGTAAACGAGTCGATTATTTAAAAAAATTTTAAAGCCAAATAGCAGAGGGAGGCGAGGTTCGCAAAGATGGAGAAGGCACGCAGAAATGAAATAGTAAGATACAATAGTATAATAGTTGAATATTTAAAAAAGACTTAGATAAAAGACTAAGATATTTTTAAATTATCGACTCGTTTATTGTAGCATGTCTTTATAATTACCTTACATTACAAGAACCTTCCGTTACCTAGCTCTTTGGGTTCATGAATTGTTTAAATAATCGATTGCTTACAGTGGAACGTCAGCGTGTCTCCCTCTTCTACGTGGATCTCGCGTCACCCGGCGATTTGGGTTTAATCTTATCGGCGCACGTCTATATAACTCTCTTTTTTGGCGGAGGCTACGCGACCCCCGGCTGTTTCGGTTATGAGTTTTTTTAAATGATTCACTGTTAAAAATGTCCTTAAATTTAAGAAACTTTTACGTTACAAATTTACTGAATTTTGAGAATAATGTAACTGAACGTAATTTAATATACAAATACATTAGGTTTGATATAAAAACCATAAAATTTCGGCACAATTACAAATAAATGCCAAATTTGAAATTTGATTTATCCCACCTTATATGTGCTGCCAGCTAGAGCCTAGTTCGCCCGCTATCGCTAGGCGGTGCTCCCCCTTTCTGTAGCCTCATGTACCTAAGTAAGTTGGACCGAGGGGATATAGGAG
>UXGD01004667.1:0-16450 GCA_900474315.1 Torymus auratus | reverse complement strand
AATTTGAAGGAAAAATTCTCACCTTTCTGCCCGTATCACTTTCAATTAGGTTTTTTTGCTTATATTTCGACTATAAACGGAATACTTGGTTTTTTTACTTTATAAGACGCCCGACTCGTTGAAATTTGATAATAGAAACTTGCATAACAATGTGCTAATCATTTTTAAACAATTAAAAACTGTACAAAACGTACATTTTTCATATTTGAAAGCGGGCGACATCGTTTATTTAATCTTTCGGATAAGTAAAGATAGCGAACTAGAAACATGGCCGAATTAGCGAAGTGGCCGAATTACCCCAACTCACCTTATATTCTCGACAACTTTTTTTAATTCCACAATAAAATATGTATTCTACAAAATTCGAATGGCTACAAATTTGATGCACAATAATTAAATTCAAATATATTTTCCATCAATATTGTCTTTTATTCCCCATTTTCTCGTCTGCGAAAAATAATATTAAAAATACCAAGAAAAAAGAACAACTATGGTCGTGCTGCCCAAGCGACAAAGAGACAGCACGAAGTGTTAATTAACTGCGTAGCCCAATGCCATTCCACCACGACGACGACGACGACGAGGAGGACGACGAGCTCGGCCGCACTTTGCGGCGGGGACGACGACGGCAGCCAATTCGCACTTGCTAAAATGGAATTCTTTTAACATGTTCCACACAGGTGGAAGGTATGAGGGTTAAAAATGTGAGAGAGGTAACATCTCGCTGTTGCGTGGTCTCCTGGTGCAACGAGTGTGTACATTTTTATAGATAAGAATTTAAATAAGAGGAAGCAAAAAGAGTTGAATGTATAATTATTTATATAATAAAAATAAACAGTTTGGCTCTGGAGCAGAGACCGAAGTCACAAGTTAAATATATATAATTTTATCAAAAAGTGAATTGTTCGTAAATATAAGCAAGTTGCAAATAATATTCATACAGTCGAATACGGAATAATCGTTTTAATATTTGAAATTTTTAATTAAACCATTATACTCCCGTGAGAATTAATTTCGCAAATTAATCGTAAAATACGAAACCAAATTCAACGTTTATATATTTATTGTATAAAAACAACACTCATATGTATACGAATGTCGAACAAAATAAATATATCAAACCATATTGTACCAATTACAATAAACCATAAATAATTCGCGGCCCATTATTCACCCCAATTAAATACTTATCCGACAGCATATTTCCTCCGCTCTGAAAGAAAAAGGCGCGACGAAAATAAACCTAAATTCTTTTTTGCGAAAAAAGCAACGCGCGCTTCTTTCTACCCCCGCCGCCGTCGTCGTCGACCCCTGGAGACTCGCTATATTTCACCGCCCCGTGCCGTCATAAGGCGAAACGACGGAAAAGACACACGGCTGCCGGCTCCTTCTCTCGCGAATACCGGAAACACGTAGTCGCCGGTATTTACACCTCTTCCTCCACCGCCTCTCTCTCTCTCCTCGCGAGTTTCCTCGCTAACGAACCGCTCGGCGGCGCTGCCAAGCATCGCCAATCCCGAGGATCCTTCTGTTTCTCTTAGCAATTAGGAGCTGTATATCTCCTCTCTCTCTCCCTCGGCGAAGACGTATTTCTCTCCCTCCCTCTCTCACTTGCTTTATCTCCCACTCACTCGCTCGCTCACTCTCGTGCAGTACACGCGCGCACGCGGCGCGTCAGCTGCTGCAAAAGTAAATTTCGCGTCCTCGGATTTCCCCCGTTGCATTTTGATGAGCCGCGAAATAGGACGAGTGAGTGAGAGAGCCTGACAAAGTTTTCGGCGCGAAGAGCGCGAGTGCCGAAATTCTCTCTCTCTAGCCGATGCATGTATATGGAATAATTAGAGAGCGCGTGAATGAGTGGGTGAGTGAGGGAGAGAGCTTTTTCGATTATGGCCTGGGAAATTGGCGCGCCGAGGACTTCCTAGCGCGAAGGGGGAGAGTTTTTAATAAATACGAGCGCACGAGAGAGGAGGGATTAAATTGAATGTGTTTTCCGTATTTGCGAAATGAACGCACGCGATGAAAATTATTGGGGGGTGTCAAAGTTCTCTCTCTTCCTCTGACTCTAGCGGATGCGCGTGCGTCCCGTGTCCGATGTCCTGGAAAATGCGATTCGAAGTAGATAATTGAGTTCTGGTCGCGTATATAAAGCAATTGCTTTAGTTTTGGAATCACATATGGCATTTAATGGAAAATTAATGCTCGTGTCTAGCTCGGTTTATGTGCGTGCTCGAGTCTGTGTACGTGTGTGGGTGGATGTGATACTCGTGACGGCGTTATAAACTTTTAATTGTTTTATTCGTATGTTTTTGTAGTTGATTTGTTTCGAATTTTTACTGGGAAATCGTGATGAGGAAACTTTGTGACCACTTTATGAGCCTTTTTTCATCAATTTCTGAATAATATAATAATTGACAGAATAACTGCTATATTTTTCAATGATTTATAGATTAGTTTGATGATTCTAGTTATTAACTTGTCGACAGAGATTGATATTGTTGCGAATTTTTAAATTCTTTCAGTTATAAATGTGTGATATTATGATTCTAACGTTCATAAGTCATCATAAAAGTATTTATATTATATATTCTGCGAATTCAACAGAGTATTTAGGCTTTTTAAAAACTAAACACTATAGTACTTTTTATTTGCAGTTCTTTTAATTTATAAAGTATGTTTTGATCCAAAATACTTAACTCGATCAAGACTAGGGGTGCAAATAAATAATTCGAAAATTGTTGATTTCTTCTTTTTGGCATTACAAAATGTATGTAGATGAAAAAAAAAAAATTTTTAAGCATATAAAATTGCAATGTTTTAACATATATGAAGCTAATCTAATACTTTTTATTTCTTGATTAACAATAATTTTTGATTAATATAATTTTTCTACTAAAAGATCGACAAAAAAGTTCGATCTTGATTGCGATTTTTGAGCTCTTAATTAAACCATTTTAGTTTATTAAATTGATGTATTGGTTAGAAAATGTGGGTCATTTGAATACACTATTATATCATTTACACATTATACGCAAGTTTAAAATAAAAATAAAAAATAGGAAAAAATGTTCAAACTACATCTCCTACCCCTAACCCATACCTTTACTTACAATCTCCGACAAATAATCAACTTATTTCTATACCATATCTCCTGCAAACCCTCGTTGAAATCAATGTACCAACTGAAAATAGAAATACCAAAATTCGGCGAAACATATTACATACATACTCTCTTCGCGCACAGAGAGACTGCACTGCAGCACATCGTTCTTGCCCCGCGGCGTCATGATCTGGACTACATCCTGGCGAACGACAACACTCCCTCCAGTAGATAATGGTCGGGTGTAGCAAGACGACCCTTCTCTCTCTCCCTCTCTCTCTCTCTCTCTCCCTCTCTCTTCCTCTCCCTCTCTCGATCCTCCTGTACACACACACGTGCACCACTGCTCCCCGTCGAAGATGAACCCAAGACCGCACACATATACATACACACAAACGCCGCACGGGTACACGAAAAGCCCAGAGCGCAAGGGTGACAAATCAATGGGCCGACGAGGCGGACTCACCCCCCTCGAGTATAGGTAACGGGCATATGAACGCTCCTCTCGTATCTTATCAACGGCATTATTCAACGAAGAGGGAGAGAGAAGGGGCGGGACTCTGCGCGCTCTCTCTCTCTCTTCCTCTCTCTGCTCGGGACTCTAACTGCCTGCATTTGCATAAATCCATAGATCTTGGGGGGCTGCTGCCGCCGTCGCTAGATGCGCATGCATACAGCAAATTACAGCGCGCGTTAACTCGGCGAGACCCCCGTTCTCCCTCACCCCCTTCTCCTGTATTTGCCTCTTTCGGCCCCCGGAGGGCCAGCCCTTTCATGCGCCCTCGCGCGTCGGCCCGATCACCGTGTGTGTGGGGTAGCTGACTGTGGCCTGTCGGAAGCAGGTGGCAGCTACCGCGCGTTCCACTGTACAGGCGATGGTGTCTGGTTTTGGATTTATAATGGTAATTCGGTGGGCTGTGATTCTGGGGCGGTTGGTGGTGATGGGTTCCCGAAAAGGTTGGTTTGAGTATATAAGAATATTTTTGTTGTAGGGGATGTTCGGGACGGTAATGAAGGGGTAAAGGGGAGTGAGAAGAATAAGTCGTTTGAATTTATTTGTTTACGAGTAGGCTATTGTAAGAAAGATTTTATATTCAGTGAGAAGAAAAATTTTAAACTTTTAATTTTTTCGTTTTTTTTAAAGAATAAATGATAACTTTTATAAGAATTGGAGCAAAAATATAATATCTGACATATACATTTTGTTTTATTGATTGTATAAAATTGGCGTCTAATTATTTAAAAAGATTAAAAATTAATCATTATGTTGTTTGATCATTTGAAATTGTAAATAATGTATCCGGTTGAATTTATCTGATAAATAAAAATAAATACGTTAAACGAAATAAATTAAACGGGCGCATATATATTCTTTGTGGAAAACAGAGACAAGCGCAGTTACGAATAATATCATTTGGTTTTGTCGTGCAGTCTTCCTTTGCGTCGATTCCCTTGCATCACACGCAAATGCGCCGCGTTTCCTGTCAAACGCAGACCGCCGGGGATGATTCGCGAATTTGTTTTTAATATAAACATATTTGTTTGCGTTAATTGCGGTTAACGAACCGGCGAGCGAGAGCTCGGTTGGGCAAACAAATAAATTATTCATGAGCGAAGAGTAAGCGCACCGTTGGAATAAAAAATTCCTTGTTATGGTAGTGGTTCGGCGTTGTTTTCGTAAAACATTTTATAAAATAGTGTTCTGAATATGTTACACGATATGTAAAGAAGTATTGAATTTTGCTTGGAAAGTTTAATACTTTATACTAATAAATTACAAGATCGCCATTAAAATTGATGAATCTGATTAATAGAAAATAATGAAACAAAGAGCGGGAAAATAAGAAAAAAATGGATCCCAATCTTGTATTTTTTTGGCTGTCTTCTTCATCACCGACATTGATTAATCGTAAAAATAAAGATGATCCCGTCTACGGGTAAGGTAAGAAAATGTCGTTAATCACAGTCAATCTTTTTTAACCTCTACTATCTTCCTCCTCGCGCACTTCCTCGTTCCTTCATATCAAAGGAACTTTAACAAAAGGAAATACAAGATTCATCCTGTACAGAGTAAGGGTAATACAGAGAATAATCAACGCTGTATCATAGAATGGAGAATGAAAAAGTTCGTATACGCAAGGCGAATGTATATGATACAAATATATGAAACGACTGTCGGGTCAATGCACCCGCACGTAAGGAAAGGTATAATAACAGCCGTTGTCCCTTGTATATTTGTGTACATAGATATGACAATCAATCGTATATTTGTTGTTTCTTGTATACGTATAGATCTTAAGAATGCTAGAAACTCAATAATTAACAGCGAATTTCGTATTTAATAATATACTTTCATTTTCTTATTTATATTTGATTCTAAATAAAATTTATAAAAACATTAACATGTACATGCTCTCAAACCTAACTTCGTTTCATCATTTTCTTTCAAAATAAAACCCCATTCAACGCCAGCCCAACATTCCCACTGTATAAAATACAAATTTAGCCCCACATCAACAGCAATACAGAACATTCATATATATAATAGGCACCTCACTCACACTCAGTAAACTATCGCTTTCTCTTTCTCTTCAACCAACACCCACACCATATACACACGAATAAAATAACACGGAATGTAAAACAGCACGCTCTCCAACTACTAACACCGCGCATATACATTGTTCTCTCGCGCCTGCAGAAAAATGTTTCCCTCCTCCCATCCTCACTCGTCGACGCGCGCTATGTTTACACCCGCGCGCACGACACGGATTTTCAATTACGTATGGCGCGCGGGCGAGAGAAAAAGGCAGGAGACCATGAGACTCGAAACAAACGTCGCACCGATTAGGCGAGCGCTTGTGCAGTGCACATAGCACGCGATTAGCCAGAGCACGGCTGATTTTACGAGGGGGTTTGTATGCGCGCACGTCGTCGGCTTTATTGCGCGTAGAGTGTTTTGATAGAGTGCGAAGTAGGGGGTGGGGTATCGGAGGTATGCGGATTTCGCACTCGTGTGTGTAGGTATGTGGGGGGACGCGGGGGGTGAATTCTTTTATGATTGAGCTGAGCGGTTATTTATTCGCGAAATTGATATATTGATTATGAGCTCGTATGAATATAACGATTATGAAGATATTGATGAGGCTCTCACGGTTGAGGGGTGTCTTTCTCGTTTTCAGTGGATATTATCGATGGAACGTGATTGCTGTTATACTTGGTTTTGCGTTTTATTATAACGTTAATTTTACCGAATGCATTAACTAACATTTATAGATCCACTATCTATGCTGTTATTATACTCTATTTATTATTCGCGACTACAACATTCTCACATTACTCTATATAGAGATCGGAAAATAATGAGCTCATCGGATATACTACACTTCCTCCATTAAACTCGCAAGAACGCACGAACTAAACTTGCGCGAATCGAGAGGTCGAACCTACCAGCGGCGAATTTATCGACTATGCAGCGTCGGAGGTGCCCCTCGCGGGTTACTACATAAAATAACCGTAAAACCGGCACATTTTTTAACGGATATTTTTTTCTGATTATGTCCCCGGCGAAGCATTTTTTCCCTCCCCGAGAGCTCGTGCGTACTTTACGAGTCTCCGGAGCGGAGCTATATACGCGCGCGCGTATATAAGAACGAAGAGGCGAGCCCGCGAGGTGCTTTAAGGTCAGCTCGTAGCAGGATATGTTTGAAAACAAAGTTTAATGTTTATGTGCGGGGATATTGAATTCGCGATGTGTACAGAAGGAGGAGGGGGTATGGACCTCTGTGATTTAATTAATATATATAGGATTTTGTGTTTTTATTATTGTGGAGAGAAAATTTTATATTAGAATTGTTTTTACGGGGAAGGGTTAAGTGCGGTAACATGTCCAGGGTATTATTTGTAATAATATTTTTTAATGTATATATTTTTCTCCTTTTTTCATAATTTTAAAAGTGTATTCGTAATATTGGTTATGATATATTTTCATAATAATAATTACGAGCTCAAAAACCCATAAAATCCACAAGAAAAGAAAAATTTAACGCCAAAATATTACCATCACGAGATCTCCCAGCTAATACTCGTACCTATAATAAACCCTGAAAATGCAACCACCCTTTAAAAAGCCGAAAACAATCCTCATTTCAATTCCATCCGAAATTACCTACAAAACCCCATTCCTCCATCTCACAGCAGGCCCATAAAAACCGCTAAGCGTTTCTCCCACTCGCCCCTCCGCACCGAAAACCATCAAAAAGCCCGCGCGTATATACGATCCCATTTCTCCCTTCGCGCGCTATTTCAAATTTCCTCTCTCCGTCCTTTCCACTCCGGCGTTTCGCGAAATACACAAAAGTGTCCATTAATGCAATCAACGGTGCGCAGCCTCTCCGCGGCCCTATACTGCACCGAAAAGCCTCCTCTTGCGCGAGCGAGCTACGTAGCACAGAGAGAGACCGACCCTTAAATCCGCGCGCTCGCGCGCCGCCGTTAAAGCTCCCCGTTATACGGGTCATGAGAAAATCCGCCGCCGGGGAGCTTTACGCGGAGGCTCTCTCTCTCTCTCTTGCCAGTAAAGGAAGCGCGAACGACGCCGTTGCAAAGTGACCTTTCGCCGGCAGGTTTGTTTCTTCTCTACCTCTTCTATACGCGTGTGGGTGTGTGTTTCTTTCCTCTTCCTGTCTTTTTTTAGCGCTCGGTGCGTCTATTGTCTATTCCGTCGAGTGAGAGAGTTTTGCGCGAGGGCTTTTTTACGGCGTGCGAGTGCGCGAATCCTTCCTTTTTGGAGCGTGTTGTTGTTGCTGCTGTTGCTTTTGTTGCCGCGCTTTCAGGAGACGCTGAGCCAACGGATGGGAGATTGTTTCTTACGAGGACGCGAGCGCGGAAATGGTCAGCGTTGAAATGTAAGTATATGTGCGGCCTTTCTGTATTGTGGTTATACGGAGGGAATTGAGAAAAGTGGTTGTCTCATGGCGCTTGTCATTGGCTTTTTTCGGAAGTAGAGCCATGAGGCCGTTTCTTATTTGAACGATGTGCTTTGTTGTTATTTTTTTTTTCATATTAAAAACGCATTATTTCTGAAAGAAAATAACAGATAATTCGTTTGAAGAAAGTATTATTCGAAATTAGATTCAGTGGACGTCAACGAACGAAAAAAAAGATAATATTTAGTTTTTTGACGACCTTTCGAGAGTTTAATTACTCTATTCTTTAGGGCGTAAAAAATTAAATGTCACCACATATGGTTCGTTAATGTTGTCGTCCAAATATGAAATAAAATCAAAATATTCGTTGAAAAATATACGATAGGACCAATGTCCTTCGACCGTAGATTTTTCAACAAATACTTTGATTTTATTTCAATTGTTATGACCTGCAGAAGAGGAGAATAAAAAACTCGATACTTCGGCAAAAAATACTAAATTTTGTTTCGTTTTTTCGTTCGTTCACGTCCGTCCAACCTTCCAACTTGTAAACAGACATTTGATTTTTCATTGTCAGTTTATTTTTTGCATCAAATTTACACTGAACATTTATAGAGCTTATATGGAGAATATATCCGTTTTATTTCGCTTACAAATTGAATCGTTTTATATACGCTTTAGTTCGAAAGATGAAAGATCGCCTCGAGCGGAAAATAATTAATTGAAGTAAACAGCGCTCTATACCATTCTAAAATTGCAGAACTCCCGGAAGGAAAATAAATATGAGAAATCCAATTAAGCTCCCTCCTTAAAATTAGTTATAAGTCGTAAAGGAAATTTTTATCGCGTCGTATTACTCTCGAAGTAACCCTTTATACTTTTATTGCATCGCGCGCGTGTAATTCGCCTTGATGTAATAAAAGCACACGCCAACGCTGCTATACTGCCGCCCCGGGGGTGGCGAAATTAATTTTTATTTTATTTTGCAAGCCTCGGAATGATAATATTTGCAATTGCGAAACGACAGCAGCACGCGCTTGCGGTAAAATGAAATAACAATCCGGAAAGTCAATTTGTTTTCCAATGATAGAGAGAGCGCTTTGTAATTGAATGCGATTTCAATGACGTTTTCACGTAACAAACCGGATTCTATTTTCGTGTCCTCGCCCGCTTTTCCAACTTCGATAATAGCGGTTTTTCCTAATCCGTTATTCTATGTTTCGTGCATGTTTTCGTTTGTTTCTTTTTTTTACGTTTTATATTGTAAATATTTCGTCAATGTAAAGCTTAAATATTTGTATTATTGAATTAAATATTCGTTTTCTTCTCCTGCAAAATACATAATAGAGTTTTCAGTTTATCAAACGCTTTAACATAATCTTAAACTTCATAAAAATATTTAAAAAAATGGATGGTTTTATTCTCGCTTCAAAGAGAAGCAATCATTTCTTGGTTAGTAAAAATTGGGAGTGATGTTGAAAGTATATATGATAGACAAAGTCGACTTAAATGACTTTTAAAGCATTCAAGGAAAACATTATAAGGAATTCAGTAACATTATTTGAACTTCAAAGCCATATCCAAAGCAGCTGCACTTTCATGATTGCTTACAAACCCTTCACAAGCCATCCACAACCTTTCCCAACTCACCTCCCAGTCTTCCACATTATACACCACCTCCCAAATCCCAAATCTTCGTGCACGTCCACCTTCCAAAGCCACACTGCACTCATCCCGACGAAATTCGCCCTTTTAAACCTTACACCGACTCTCCATCGCATGCACATATAGACACACGTGCACGTCGTTTCGCAATGCGTTCGGGGGGTTATTATGCCCCCGCGTGTATATTTAAGTGCGGAGGTGGGTAGCGTGCGCGCGTTAATGCATCCTGATGGCGAATCACGGCGTCGTAAGGGCCGCGACTCGATGGAATCGCTCCCTCATGCATTTTACATGCCGCTGATGCGTGAGCGAGTATATATGGCGAAGTAGAAAGCCGTTGAAGGATTCGACGATGGCTATACCTATGAACCGCCGCGTTACCTATATTGTTTTAAGGGTTAATTTTGAGAATGGCCGAGCGTTTCGTTCGTATGGGGAATATAGCTCGGTTTTTGATAGGTAATATTTGGTTGGCTTTTGTGTGCAGAGAATTTAGTTCAGATGAAAAAAAAATACGGATTACATTAGTATCGGTCATTGTGTTGGATTGAATTTTCATATCCATTTAACGTGCAATAGTAATTTGGAGGTTGTTCAAAACAAACATTATAATCTGTAATAATATAATAAGTTCTGAATATTTTTTATAAAGTAAAAAAAAATTGTTTAATTCTTAACTATAAATTCAAAACGTGTCGGATAGAGCTATGTTGAACAATGCAGGAATCAGTAGACATTTTGATTCCTAATGAGAAATCAAAGAGCAATATTATACGTAATAACACTGATTTTTTCTGTAAGTAAACATCAATTTTATTTTTGACTAACATCACAGTTACTTTGTTATTAACAACGTTTAAATAATTCAATTCCCTTGACCTCCTCTCAACACTTTCACCGAATCAATTCTAATGTACATCAATCTCAACTTGCTTAATTCAATGTCCAACAGCCAGCCGCCGACATTTCTCTCGCGTTCATCAACTCACATGCATACAGACACACACACGGAGGCAAACAAAACGCCAGTGCACATCAGAGCCTCATAGATGACCTCTCCTGTGCACCCACGTACACAACCTCACATACACACACACACACACACTGTCTCTCCATCTCAGCACAATATCTTCGAGATGCGCGGCGCTTTCAGACGTTGCAGCGCATACGCAATCACTGCCACGTGTATCGCCCGTGGCAACGGTTACACCGATCGTTGGCAGTACCAACGCGCACATATAGTCATACACCCACACACACATACATTGAGCTCGTGTACTGTACGTGTACACCTCCAAGGCGCGCGCACCGTCTTGCCGGGTGTACGCGGTGTTCGTTGCAGTACAAGCACAATATCTTTGAGACGTGTGCGGAGGAGAGGAGCTCCTGCTGCTGCTGCTCGGCAACGGTAGTGGTGGTAGTACACACACACAATCGCTGCCGCAGTAATGCTTCGGGGCTCTCTCTGAGGATGTCCAAGTTTGCATCCGCGGAGATACGGGAGCGCGCGGTGGTGATGTTCGCCGTTATGCGCGTGCGTTATATAGGGTGATGGAAAATTGTTTGGAGGGACGTAGACGGGATTGCAGTTTATTGATCCTGCGAGGAATTTTATGTAGAGGGATGAGCTGAGGTACACCTGGAAAATGATTGTTTGTGAATGGTTGACAAAAAATAAATGAGAAGGGAAATTATTAAGGGAGAATATCTTATTACTTCGTATAAGGATATTTCTTATGGTTTTGAATTGAAAAGAATAATATAATTATATAAGATGTTTTGATCCGCCGATTAACAGTATCGTTCGATAACTATAAGAGAATAATTCGTATATCTTCCACTCGAAATAAATAGCATCATAAAAATCCTTTCGCCATTATTCGTTATTTAACTGCTGATTTTCAGCAGGGGATCGATGCATTTCACTATATTAATGCAATGATGAGCAGGAAATTGTATTGTGGAAATTCAAAAACCGGAATAATATAGTGAAATAAAATGACTTATAAATTGAAGTTTATTTACCTCATGTATTATGGTTTTCAGTGCTAAGTAAATTCGCTTGGTATAATTAGTATCGTCTCCACAGATTTTGAAATGAGGATAAGCTTTAACCACCGCTAAAATCAGTCAAGTTTGCGTAAACTTAAATTCAGAGCCTAGGAAATTTTAATAAGCTTCTAAACAGCTTGTCAGTCTCCAAGCCCGAGAACGCCAACAAAAACAGCTCGAGAACGCCACCGCCGCTATCTCAACCCACTCCGACCCGCCATCTTTTCACCCCCAAGCATCAATAACAGCAAGCTACGCGGCTTCGCGGAGCCTTTGGGCTCCATTCTCTCTCTCTCACTCTCTCTCTCCCTCCTTCTCTCTCTCTTTCGCCAGTCAACGCGTTGCACAGATTGTCACACTACACAACGCGTTCACTCCCTCTCAACGCTGCTACCAGCCATCCCCCGGTTTGCCTTTTTCCGGGAAATTGCATTTTAAACTTAAACGAGTACGCGAGCGCGCGCTGACTTTGTCATAAAGCGGGAGGCGCGTCACGCGCGCTGCAAAAGTCAATCGAAGCCGCTCGGGAAATAAAGAAAACTCGTGTTAAGGTCGCGAGCGAAAGCGCGGAACGTCGAGAGAGTGGCAATAAACCCGCGCGTTGAAATAAGGAATATATAGGTCGTAAACGCGCGTGTGTGACAACTGCGAGTTTTCAGATTTTCAAAGTGTTTACTGGGAATAAGTTTTCCTATAACGTTGTTTTCGATTCGCGAGCTTAAATATTGAACTCAAGGGCCGAGGTAATGCGTTTTTCGGTTTCGTGAAGTTGATGAAGAGTTCAGTGTTCGACGAGGATGGTTTTTGCTTCCTTGTATAAAGGAAGCTTTAGAACGGAGAACCAAAATTTTCGTGACAAAAAATGGTCTTTATTAACAGTCGATTTTGAAAAATCAAAGAAAAGTTGATGTTTTTATTTTTATAGAATTTGTAATCTCATTCAATATTCAAAAGTTCATGTTTTAATTTTTGACATCTAAAATGTATAAATATTATTGAAAATAAATAAGTGCACTTAATAAAAAATCTAAAGCCAGTTAAAATTAATGAACCACGAATCACGATATTACAAATAATAATACCAAAATGATAAAATACTACCAGAGAGTTTACAAAATAATCATTATCAATACTTGATTAAGATATTGATTTTGAAAAAACGCACTTACCCATGAATGTAGACTTTATATGTGCATTATAAAAAAATTCACTGCCAATATATTGGCACGTAGCTTCCTTCAAATGAATTTGTCGCTCCTATATGTATAGTATATATAAAATATGTTTATTCATTCTACACTTTTTTCAATAATTTGACACCTTCATTAGTATTTACAAAATTACACATTATTTCTTATTCTTTAAATCCTTTATTAGCTGCCACTGATAATATGTCAACACAAAGGTATTATGTTAAGATAATAGAACTACAGTAGAGGGTGATTGTGTACATTTTGAGTTCGGGTTCATATCTTCAATGACAATCTCGTTGTCCAAAGTTTCATAGAGTGACCGCCAAGTCGATCACGTTTTACAGATACCAATGTCAATCTTCTGAAATATAGCAAATAAACAAGTTGACCGTTGACGGACCCACCGCATCAGCCCATGTGTCGTGCAGTGGACGGAGAAAAGATAAGGATTCCTCACCTTTCATCTCACTCAGGTGCTCACCTGGACCGGTTGCTTTCACTGCTACCTGAAGAGAATTGGTGTGAGGGTTAGCGTGTATCAAAATAAATAGGGCATTTTAAAACTAAAAGAATAGTAAAGATGAAAGAGAAGATTTGAAATTAATGTATAAATGCATCTCTATTTTAGTTATTTTTATATAACAGTTATGTCATGAATATCTAAAAGAAAGTTTGACACGACGCAATTTAGTAATGGCAGTAAAAATTAACACAAAGAATCAATATATTAGTTTGAATAAGAAACGTGCCAATAAAATAGCAGCGGTTATTAGTAGAGGTTATTAATAGTAGGTGAGTGGAGAACGATACTTTAACCAAAATATTTTTTAAATCAATTATTTCAAAAGAACAATGAATCTTCTATTATATACAATATTGGAAAAATAACAAATGTGGAAGAGAGCTTAAATTCATTTATTACTCGCTGTTTCTATTGTATTTGAAAATGAATGTGTTTTTATATCTAATCAACAATTCTGTCTATAAATATTGGATTAAATTTATGCATAGATATATTTATGAAACAACTGTGTTTCACTTCCCCGGACCATTTTTAATAAGATTACAATTCATAGAATCTGAAATATTTAATAACATAAATCCTGATAAAAAATGATCTATTATACTGTTGATCATATTTTTAACTGATTACTACTCATACCTACTTTAAGACTCCACTTAAGACTCCAACTTTTTCGAATTCTTCAATAACATTATATTAAATCATCCCCTCGGTATAACCTCCCCCCCCCACCACCTCTCACACAAACGGTTTTTTTGTCATTCCTAAACTAAAATTCTCACAAATCAATCGCACTTTTTTCCCCTCGCCCTCGCCTTACAAGCAGTCTGCCGGAACTTGGAAAAGTATACTCACTCGAGCGTCGGCGTCGCCTACATCGATATGACTCTTTTCTCGCTGAATCGGAAAAATCCATCACCAGCCGCTCGCGCCCACTCCGCGCGACATATGGGCGCGCGCTGCAGCGGCTATCGGAAACGGATTACTTCTTAAGTCTGATAGCTAACCGTTCCATAATGTATGAGCACAAGCTACAGCGAGAGGGAGAGACGTCGACGTCCCGATGACCAGTCGCCTCCATTCAGAGCTTAAAGTTATCCGGCGCTCTCGCGAGCATGACGGCGCGCAAGCTCTACTGTCCCTCGCTCGTTCGCTTCGAGTTTTCATGAGTGGAATTAGTTGGATGAGTTTTGAGCAATGTGAGCTTTTTCGGGGAATTTTTGGTTCTTGGTGATCAAGTTGGGAGGAAAATTTTAATTATTCAGTGTAGCTTTTACTCTAACTTTTATACGGAATGTAATTTTTCCATTTTATGATCTCCAAATGGGTATTAGTATTAATAGTAATAATATTCTGATGATGATCAGATTTCGCAAAATTAAAAGTAATTAAAAAATAAATATCTTATGCATCAATGTGAGAATTTAATACTTAGGACAAAGTAAAGCCATTAAAAAAACGATAATATGTCTTTCAAAAATAAAATGTTTTAATTTATTTGCTATGAATTAATCTTAAGAAAAAAATATTTATGATGTATCTTCTAGCCTTCCAAAGTATGCATTTAAAATGCTTTATGTAATTACTAACGAAACCAAATAAAATCAAAAACCATAAATTCAACCTCTCCTCCCATTTTATATTTCGAACTTACAAGATAACGCCGAGAATCAATAATCCTCTAGCGCGCATCTTTCTCTCATCAAAACACGCAGCGAACAAACGCGTCAATCCGCCATCACCGCGTACTCAAACGCAACCATCAATCCTCCCTTGCTTCCACGCGTCGTAAAAAAGCTTCCATCAAAGTTCCCTTTGTCTCCATCCTCTCTCTCACTCCTACATCCACCGAATCCTCAGACTCAGGGAATCAGGACGACGGAAAAATCTCCCTCTCTTGCACGCGCGAAAATACGACGCGCACACGAAGACACGTCCGAACGGTTAAATAAAGTTCTACTTTGCCATGCAGCAGCGGGCCACCCCCACACAGCCAGCCTTCTTCGCGCGCGAGTTTACTCTGGAGGTGGAAGGGGATGGGTAAGGGCTCCCAGCATCCCACCGACGACGACGACGACGACGATGACTAAAACTGTTCGCTCGCTCGGTGTGTACGTACCGGAAATCGAAACCCATCCATCCGATTCCCGGCGTATCTGTCTGCTCGTTCGCGCGAGATTGAGCGCGCCAGCTCAAAGAGTTCGGGATTTCTGTTTGAAGCACGTGTCGCACTTAAATCCGAGGGAGAGAGAGAGAGAGAGAGAGAGAGAGAGAGAGAGAGAGAGAGAGAGAGAGAGAGAAGTATTGCACTTGCGAGCGCCGGAAAGAGAATAACTCTTTTTCTCTCCTCCGGCGAACTTTCGCATTCATACGGGCGGAGCGGAGGGAGAGAGACGTATTAGAGTTCTATTTCTTTATTGGTACTTGCAAGCGCGTGTTTGAGAGCGCGATAGAGAAGGGGAGCCAGCAGGTAGGAAATTAAGTTTTACTTTTTCGTCGTCGAGCGAGCAAGCGCGCGCGCGTGCTTCTTTGTCGCTCCTGATTGGATATGCGCGATCGCTGCTGTGTTTGTGTTTGACTTGGATGCAAACAGATGGATGGTGGAGAGGCAGAGGTTTGACTGATTGATGAATAATTTTTTTTTATATTGGTTTGATGTATGTTGGCGAAAATGGACGTGTTACTTGTTTAAAAGTGTTTTTCGAAAATTTTTGTGAGAGTTTTACATGCAAAACGCTTATACAAATAGATAATGTATAGGGCTTCACGAGAGCAAGACAATACAATAGTTCTGCGTAATTATTGTCTCGCTCTTGTAAATTCTTGAAAATTTCTCTCTTGATTGGTCTTGTCAGACAATATGAAAAGTATTATTGTCTTGTCTTGAAATTTTCGATCATATTCGAGTTAAACAGACGTGTGACAGTAAGCGAGTCAATCATTACAAAAGGTCTCACAAAGGTCAACAGCAAGTCGATTATATAAAAAA